>DWHO01002417.1:0-13396 GCA_018247575.1 Eurytides lysithous rurik
CCCTTTCCTACAACGCTTCCCCCTTCTACTCCCTCTCTCTTCATTTCTCCCTCTCAATTCTCCTCCTTCCCCGTTTCAAAAATTCCCTCACTTAAAGGTTGACGACGCATTTGAAAGTTCTGTAATGCTGCAAGTGTCCATTGGAGGCGTAATCACTTAGTACCAGGAGAGCCGCTTGCTCGTTTGTCAGCCTAATCCATAAAAAAAGACGACTATAAAGATATCAACTTACACGTTGTAAATTCTATAAAAGCGACGAAAAGTATTAATAAGCCACGACAATATGCTTACAAACAGATTTAAAGGCTTAGGTATGTGTTAGCCAAAGAAGTGGTTTGCAAAAAAGCTTATGTGATAAACAATAGACATCCTTGGAGTTTAGCTAATTATCGCCTTAAAGCCACCTAACCCCCACCACGCAAGTGTTGTAGTGTTGTCAATATCCATGGGCGGTAGTCATCGGTTTTACGACATAAAATGACGCCTGTGATCAGGTGCATGATTACTCGTTACGGCACAGGGTTACACAGAACTTCCTGTGCTGCGCACACAGATATTTACGACGTTATAACTCTATGGCCACTGGGTGACATTGCATATCAAACCCGAACTTAATTTTTGGCATAACCGGCAATGCAATGGTCATACCCGGCGGACTTGCTAAAAAATCCCTATTACCTACAACTTACATTGCAGTGGTATAACCAGTGGCGGTACTACCATACAAGCCCAAAAACCCGGCTTGCCCTACTAAGGAGTAAAATTTATAAATCGTTTATTTTTAAATTTCAGCGTTGCGGGAATTATGTGCTTATTTAAATTTATAAATTCTACTACTTAATAGGGCAAGCGGGGCTTTTTGGTAAAACCATTTCGGTGTTCGTTTACGTTAGTAAGGTTCATTCAACCGTAAATTAGGGCCGTCAAATTTTTGATCACGAAATAAAAACTTTTCTCACCGTTGCTTCTGAACTTTAGCTAGCTGTTCTTTCATACGGATTTTGAAATTTCGTGTCACTCAACTTCATCTATATTCAAAGCATAATAGCAAAATGTTCGATACGTAAAAAATAAATAAAAAGAAACGCTATAAAACCTGTACACAAATCTATGATAGACTATCTATCTATCTATCTATCTAATCAAATCATATCAAAATATATTTATTCAAATACGCCTTTACAAGCACTTTGGAATCATCCTTTTTACATTTTGTTCGTGAGAAAACTACTAACGGCTCGGAGTGCAGTTCTGCTGAGATGAGCCGGCGAGAAACTCAACAGATGTTCTTTTAAAATACCGTTACAGTATGTTAAGCCTTAATCCAATGTAATAGATATCCCATATATGAGTCAATCAATTAAGTTTCACGCATTTTGATCTATCAGAAACTCCTGGACAGTGTAACAAGCTTTAAGAAAAAATGTTCTTAATTTTAGTTTTAAAATAGCCGAGTGGTAGATCTAAACACTAATTCATATTGGTATTTATCAATTGCGAATACTGTAATATTTACACAATTAGCTTTGATAGGTGTGTGTCTAATAAGTAGTACAAATGTGTTTTTTAAGACGCCTGACATGACCTGCTTGCAAGAATTTGTTTATTAGAGAATAGTGTCAACGGACGAGATAGCTAAGAATACTTAACAAATTAACCTAAATTATTTTTTTAATTCATCAATATGTATAGATACGATTTGTAATAAGTGGTACACCATGACACTTTAGAAAAACATAGCATGAGGCTAAAGCGCATTTCTCACTTTAACTTTACTCAAACAAATTAAAATTATTTTTCTTTTATATAATTTTTAATGTCATATCGAAAGTAAGCGAGCCCATCGTTTTAGAAGATCTACAAAACTTTGCTCAGAAGTTTTAAGCTAGGAAGAATTGTAAAGTTTGAAAGTAGATGTAACGCGAATAAAAAGAAAAGCGAAACGGTGGTAGAGCCACGCAGTTGCTCCCGCTGCTGAATGGGCCGGCTCTAACCGGATTAGTACCACGACATCACAGAAAATCGGCGTTAAGTGGAAGTGTTTTACTACCGCGGTTTGACCCATCCTTCTCCCTCCCTATCTCACTCCCCTGCATACCTCTTCTTCCATCTCCTCTCTCCTCCTCCCTCCCTGTTTCAAAAAGTACCCCCTTAAAGGCTGGCAACGAATTTGCAAGTTCTGTAATGCTGCAAGTGTCCATGGGCGGCGGTAATCACTTACCATCAGGTGAGCCGCTTGCTCGTTTGTCTAGTCCATAAAAAAACATCAAAAGTAATCAACTCCGATCAGTTTTTTATTATTAGAAATTGTCGCTCGCCAGTGTTAATTTAGATTTTAGTATTTTTTTTATATTTTCCTGACGATACGTTATACGTTACTTCATCTTCATTTTTTTCCAAACGACATTTCGATCCTTTTCAAAAACGAACCAACCAACACAATTTTATAATCTGTACTATAAATAACAGAGCGTAACATTAGGACTTACCTACGTAATTTTTTATCGTTCTTCTCACACTATATCGTTATTTTTTAACGTTATTGAAATTTATATTGAAAAATAATGATCTACGAAAGGTAGGTCATTATCGGCTACAAAATATTTAACTTCCGCGGTAAAGCTGTTTTACACAACAATGACATAATAATATTCTATTCTCGACGTTGGTTATAAAGCATCGATATGAATTCAATGGCATTTTTATGTTTACTATTTCCGAAGACCATCTATCAATTACGTACTACTCAAACCAGAACTCATAACAGTGTAGAACTGATAGAAAATGTGTAATACTATTTTCAAATTGTTACTTAGCAGGTATTGTAATAATCACAAGAGAACCCAAATCTCTTAATAATAGGTTGTATTATATAAAACAAAAATAATTAGCGAAAATCTTTGAATTTCCCCAATGCGTATACAATTAGTTGAATTAGAAGACAATAATGTTTTATTTGCAAGCATGCTTTTGTTTTTATGGAGTAGGCAGGCAAACGAGCAAGCAGCTCATCTGATATGATGATAGGAAGCGCTAACCGCTGCCTATATACATTTGCAAAGTGGAATATTTTGCAAATAACGTTACCCGCCTTTAGGGTGGGGACTTTACACCGATTTCCTTTGAGGTCGTGGTACTTATCCGGTTCGAGCCGGACCGTTCAGCAGCAGCGGAAGCTGTTGCGTGACTGTACCATCGCAAGGGACTTAAGATCTTTAAACCCCGTATACGAATCTCAATGGCAAATTTTAACGAGTTTTACTTAACGGGTTTTCCCACTCACAAAAGCTGTGCATTCACCAAATCCTACCAACTGCCACGCGTAGGTCTAAATAAACTTTATAAATTGCATCATTAGCCGTCTACTTTGCTAACCGCTCTTTGTTTCTGGGACAAATGACTTGCACGCTTAACACCAACAAACTTGAGTAATTTTTATGAAAAATTGAAGGTAAATTCCATCAGTTAACCTGATGATAACCCGAAAACACTGCCCTTGGCTTGTTGCCATAATATTTAACTCTCAACTAGAGGATAAAAAATCTATTCAACATTATGGGGTAAAATATACCTGTGTTTCCCTTTACTCCCATCCTCCTTAGAACTACTGCAGTTGGAAGAGGCAATGCGGTTGGGCCAAAACGGACAAAGCCAAACGGACTGCAGCTGTGTCACGTTCAAGATATTTGTCTTCAGACTTCTAAAACATTGCTACCATAGTCCGGGATGGATTAGGATGAGGTCTACCGATTATGTACGAGCAGTAAGTGAGCTTTTTTCTTTTTTTTTATGGGGTAGGCGGCTTACCTGATGGTAAGCAATCGGTGGTAGAGCCACATAGCTGCACCCGCTGCTGAACGGGCCGACACGAACCGGATTAGTACCACGACCTCACAGAAAATCGGCGTAAAGTGGAAGTGTTTTTCCTTCTGCGTTTCGTTCGGTGAGTGAGGTGGCCCATCCCCGTCCCTTTCCTTCTTTCCTCTAGCATTCTCCTACCTCTTTCTCCATCTCCGAGGGGTCTCCCCTATTACTCCCTCCCTCCTCTTCCCTCCCTCTTACACTTCCTTCGTTCCTCTTTCAAAAATTCCTCTCCTTAAAGGCTGGCAATGCATTTGCTACTTCTGTGATGCTGAAAATGTCCATGGACGGCGGTGGTCGCTTACCATCAGGTGAGCCGCTTTCTCGTTTGTCAGCCCAAACCATAAAAAAATTAAAAGAAAACACCGCTGCCCATGGACATTCGCAACAAGTAAAGACTTGCAAATACGTTGGAGGTAGGGGGAGGGAGGGGATTGAGCCACCGACTAATTCAATCACCAGACGAAACGCGAAATTTAGTAGTTAATGCCAGTTATTAGTAGATTATTAGTACATTGTCGAACGGACAAAAAGCAATGTGTGTGACGTATTGATATATCATCATGTAGATCTAAGCTACAGACGTAGTGCAGAGCAAAGCAGGCTCGAGCAGTTCAAAATATTGTGTTATACGATTACATATAGATAGATATTTATCCCTCACTATATGTACGGTATTTTATATAAACAAGTAGTCACGGAGAAATTATTTGCTTATCACCAGGCATATAAATGGCCCGTCCCATAACTTAAACTCGCAAAAAAAATTTAAATGGGTCATTTTAACTGTCATTTTCATCATTATCTCAATAGTTTTTAGTTATGCTTATATTACAATTGAAAAGTTCGTAATAAAAAATTATAGTATCATAAATAGTTTTTTTTATATATAATAATAATAATAAATGCATATTTTATACATTTCTAACTGTAAATTGTAACATAAGTTACCTAATTTTACGTTCCTTACCAAAAAGTACGTATTTAAAAACCGTATTATAATTATAATTATTTAGCTTTTTTATTTCCTTACATTATGATATTTTGATGAAAACACCTTAGTTCATAGCACAATGTATCGTTAGTATTTTTAGTAGAATGATTGAAAAGAAATTGGATTAAATAAAAAATAATATTGTTAGTTTGTGAGGACCGCCTAATGTGACTGCGGTATGAGCTTCCTTCAATTCTTTCCATTTTCTTCTGTTTCTTGCTATCCTGGAAAAACAATACAGATTTGGAAAAATAATTGGAGAGTTAAAAGAGAACAAAATAAAAAAATAAATTAGCAAACATACGTATTTCGTATTTACCACCCACGGATAGATAACAGTTTTCTTCTTTACATTTATATCCTTATACGCTTCTTTCTTCTTATACCATAAGTATTCGACCCAACTTTTTTCTTAGGAATAACACAAGATAAAAAAATCCAATTGCACCTCTTCCAACAATAACGAATAAACTTAACTCTACTGCCTTTGCAAAAGTCATAAAATTAACTGTACGCCTTATTTTTTGTCTAACAATATTCTATTGTCAGACAGTGCTGCTGAAATTAATTTGACATTTACTCAACAACGACAAAAAAGTGTTCTGCGGACTATTTATAGTCTGAGAACTCAAGATTCCTTGCGAGAGTATTTAAAGAAATTTGTATTCTGACGGTTGCTCGACATTGCATGCTCTGTATTGTATCATTTATTGCCGAATGTTGCGATTGGAACCACTATTTCGAATCTAAAAAAGTTAGGAAACCTTCATGGAAAAATCTTGCATTTTTGCGTTTTTAAACTAAAATGAATAAGCCTATTTTTACAATTCAAGTCCCTGTGCTAGAGAGAAAAGTACGGAACGAAGTTAAAAGACTCATAGGCAAAATTACTATTGTCATATTAACTCAAATTATTTTAATATAAATAAAAAAGAACTGTTTTCGCCGGCCTATCTCAGCAGAACAGTGTTCCGGTGCTAGCCATCAGGCGGACTTATAAAATTTGAATATGACAATTTGTGAATGCTTGTTACCTTAAAAAACCAAGTCGACAAAAACCGAAGAAATAGGTAATAAAAGGAAGAATTGAAAATTAATAGTTTTAATCCAATTTTTAAACAATTGGTTAACAACTCTCTATCAAACATCGAACAACGCTATATTGTTTATTAAGAGTAAAATGCAACAACAAAATAAAAAATTAATCCTATTAGAAATATTAAAAATGTACCACAACGCTATAACCGCATTGAAGTTAATCTATCATATTTTCTACCGTTTCAGTTTTTGCCATGGAGCTGCGTGAATTCGAGCCGTCTGCGGTCCGTACATCGAAGTAAATTGGAACGGGGCCGCGAGGGGCCGTTGCTAAGGGACACTCCCAGGGCGTTCCTGGCGGGGCCGCGCCGCCGCCACGGTCACAACCTGCCGCGCTGTACGCAGCTTACCAGGAGAGCAGAAGCGGTGCGAAGGCCCGTCGCTAAGCGTACACCAGCGTATCTTGGCCTGCGTCGCGACCGTAATAACCTCAAACGAGGGATCCAGTAAAATTGGCATATATAAATAGCGTTATCAGAAATTCCATTTAATAATCACGCTGTTTGTTATACGATTATAATCTTTGTATTCATGTAAAAGATTTTAGACTTTAATGAGATTTTTGGGTGAATATAACGATAACATCTCCTCAAACTGCTAACCACTCACGTATGCTATAACGCAAACACAACACGTTTATAATCTGTGTAAAAAAATCTATATTTATGTTTGAACACGTAAATGTAGATTGTTGATGATGAGATGTTATGTTTAATTCAACTGAATTGCCTGGATTTCCTATCCTGTTAACGATGAACAGATTCCAATACCGTTAAAAAAACACAGTCCCACTAATTAAAATCCGTTGTAATATTTGCATGTCAATGAAATATGATAGCCAAATGCAAAGTCTGTCTTGCCCATTAGCTTGTGCGAATATGGTTTGCACATTGTTATTTTAGTGTCAGTTCCGCATAGCACTAGCTAGCTTGTTTGACTTTTCGGCAGTCATGCAGAGGCATTGTTTGCATAAATATCCAGTTAACCTCATCCGCAACCAGCCGCAGCAAGGCCTTTCGTGTGTGCGAAGCGTGTGTGACGTCGTGTGTCTAGGAGTTGCGCAGTGCGCGCTGTGTACCAGGCGAGCATAATTTCAAGGCAGTTGTGACTGCACATTCTCTACATTTCAACACTGTTACGTAGTATTTCGATTTCATTGAATTTGAACCTTATATGTATATATCGTAGGTTTTATTTTAAAAATTGTCTTATAACATTAACTGAGGGAGAAACGAGGACAGCACGACGAAACATGCGCATTACTGTTCTGCGATCTCCGCTCCTTTCTGTTGTCTTAGTAATAAAGCCCGCTATGTCGTTGCACGCGCCATCTTCTTCTGTCTTTAAATTTACCCCTCCCTCCTCCTGCCATAATTTTAGAAAATGTGACACATTGAATCTTTTTGTAATTAATGAAAACCGAACTTATTGATTTTCCCCTCTATTTTAAATTTTATAATATAGTTCAAAGTATCTCTGCTTAAAAACGTAGAAAAATAAAGAAAAATAGTGTTTATTTTTTTATACCTTACATACAATAGAGATTACCAAGGACCGATTTAAAATAACCCGTAGACATTCTCTTCAGACAAAAAGATATCACGTTAGGTGTATCGTAATGAAATTTTTAATCGGGAATGAATAATAAGTATTATTTTGAGCAATCTAGGTTTGCTCAAAATAATACTTATTATAAACATGGGAGTAATTTTTATATTATTTAAAAACCAACAAAAACACCTTAATCAAACTTTATGTTTTACTACCATTTAAAATAATCATACTCAATAAAATAAAATAAAAAACATGCCTGTTCTATTATTTCTGTTATTATTAGCTACATTCAAACTTGATTAAAAACAATAAATATCCTCCTCCTGCTTCCCTTTCCACATTTTTCGTAAAATGGAATGTCAACTACGCCAAAATGATCCTAAAGCGTCGATTCTACTAAGACAACATAAACGTAGAAGAGTCGTCAGAAATTCTTTACGCTACTTACAAATACGCTGCCATTTATGTAGAACGTAATGGATATTCACATGGGACTGTGAAACTTATGGAACGTGAATGAAACTTTAAACAAAAGTGGAACCTTATTGCAATGCTATACGGTTCATTGTTCATTGATACATCAGGTTATAATCGACGTCATCATCATTGGTTGAAACGTCCGTCAATAGTGTGAGCGGGACAGGAACAGTGGATTGGCATGCGGCGATATCTCCACTGATTTCTGGGAGCCTGGTAACTGAGATCGTTTGCGTGTCGGCCGAGGTGGCGCGGTGGTCGGCGGCGCCCTAACACGCCACCACTGGACCACCATTCGCCACACCCACACCCGCACCAACAAGTTATTATGTAAACGAGGAGGTTACGATACTTCAGAATTAAAAAAAATAATTGAATGTTTCGATGACGAGCCAAAGTCAAATAATCCAATCATAAATACATACATATTGACTTAGTTTTTTTAATCAACTAAATTTTGCTACTGTACTCCTCGTATATCGTCGTTTTGGCAACGATAGGCACGGCACGCGTTGGATTGTACTACTGGCAAATAATGGATTGTACTAATGGCAAATAATGCCAGTCATCCAATCCAATCCAAAAGCCATCCAATAATAAAACAAGTGCTTTTTTCTTTGGTCTAAAAATAAACAACTGTAACAAGAATAGCGCAATGTGGTATGGTAATTTTTTCCATACGATCGAATAAAAGAATAAAAAATATTGTCGTGAAGGCAAATAAATTAATTAAAACCGTACACATTGAATGCGACCGTAACCCGGCAAAAAGACAAATATGCCTAATGATGTACGAGTGACATTGTAAAAACGTATCTGTCCTTTTAAAGGCCGAACATATGGCCGTGCTTAATTGCCTCCTAAAGTGGTTCACGGAATGACGAATTAACATTTTTATTCATAAAAAACATTCAGATCTTATCTCTAGGACACTTAATGAATTGACATCGTAGTCCTAATAGTCGTCGTAGCCGACGATTTTCTTTGAATGGTATGTTTGCTCAGAATGGGTTTTAACAATGTCGTATTTAAATGACAACGTGTCCTACTAAAGAAGCGTTTAAAGTTTATAAGTAAGTTTATAAAAAATATGTTTCATTAATAATACGTTATTTTATCCGTAAATTAACTACAAATCAACTTGTCTAGTGTGTATATTTCAAAACGAATTTTCCTTTCTTTTTTAATTACAACACTGTGTGTTCCTACTGAGATATATTATTTCTTTTATAAAGTACAATAATAGCATTCTTAATCTTATAAACAACTCTTCTATCAAATTACGAACAGTTGTGTCATACGTAAACAAATAAACATTTTTCTATGTAACAGTAATACCTTGAATAAACATAATTATAACAAAAAATTTAAATTGATTTCGCCGAGGAGAACTCCTTTTAAATACTTTGTAGTTTTGTAAAGTTTCCTAAGAATATGCTTTAATTCTTTTTCAACTTCATACATAGTAATTAATAAAAGTAAGCGGACTTATCGAAGAGTAAAAAAATCCTTTAATCTTGCACAAACAGCATTTTTACTATATTAAAAAAAATTCTAAACAGAAAATAAAACAGTACACTAAGTCGCGCAAACTTTTCCACTTTGCCGCCCAAATCGCTGGCTCAATGTAATTTGCTATCAACAAGATTGGCGCGAATTTATGCATCAATCTTCCAGTCACCGAGTCAATGTTTATCATCGCGAAAATTGATTTCACAGAATTTTTAACCTTATCCCTTTAGATATAAGGCTGAATTGCTGACAACGCGCTGACGTAATCAAAACAATTGATATTGATTATAAATGTTACTACGTCACTGGCAACGTGGCAATCGTGTATTAGAAAGAAACGGCTATACGTTGTGGCTTATGTTGAAGCGGGACAGACAATAGAAGTAGTGGAGGGTGACTGCGGAGGGTGTTGCGCCCTTGCAGAGCGTCTATTCAAATGTTCTCCCTCCGGTGGGTCTGGTGGTGGCGCGGACATTTTTTTTGTTTCTTCCTTTATTTAATTTCGCGATGGTGGATGATTTGAATATGCAATTTACATGGCACTCCATTCGCGCAAGCAAAGGAGAGCGCTTGTATAATGAATACATTATTGAACGTCATGTTGTTTTTTGTTCCCTTCAAATGCATTTGTACCATAGACTCTATGGCATAGAGTATAGAAAAACTAAGATTTGTAAAATAATATTTGTAAATTTTTTTACGGCAGTTACCAACCGAAAATAAGTCTTATATAGTCGTAGAGAGTATTTATATTCGTCGAATAGGCGAATAACTAGGTAGGTGGACAAATAAAAAGCAATACGAGCAACAAAATATAGATACAGGTTCATACACGATTAGATATATAAATAAATATATATTCATAAATATATACATACATACACAGACATAAATAATTTAAACATTTGACGATACATTCAAACAGACATACATACAGCAGACATTCTTTTGTATACTCACGGGCTTTAATTATATATGCATTGCGACTCTCTGCCATCCTAATTTTGAGAGGTAAAATTCCACAAAACCCGAATAAAGAAAGTAAATGTATAAAATTTGAACGATGAGGGAACGTTAACCTCTATTATATTTATGTACAATAAATTAATACTGTTTCTGTAATGATTAATTATAATTAAGATACATTTGTTTGGTCTATTAATAACTTTACAATGCAGAATTTACAAACAATAACTGCTAAATTATTTGTGTTAGCATAAATTCAAACTTGCGTTTGCGATATCTTTTTAAGGTCACTTACGTATGTTGTACTTAAAATCCCTATACTTAAGATATAAAAAACAAGGAATTGCGAGTTCTCTGAGCATTATTCAGACTATTCGCTTGAATAGCAGAAATTGTCCAAACACACCAAATACGAAACGAATATTAGTTAATTCAATAAATTGTACGTTTTATATAGTTTAGTCTTTTTCTTTCACTTCCGCTGTCTTCAGATGGTCCAACCATTCTTCAACATAGAATTGATGATGGACATTTATCGTAGCCACACCAAATAGGTTTCCTGTGTCATTCTTCACTTTTCAGTCGACGATAAGATATGTGCGTGCGTGATCATTCACAATTCCTTCCCCTTCGTCATCTTCCTTCCCAAAGGAGATACGAGGGTAAGAATGCTTTGGAATTACCTAAAGTAATGTCTAATTATCGGCAACATTCTGTAAGGCCATGGATGCTATCTCTCGATGACCAACAAACCATGAACCATTCGAGACTTTTACCCGGTTAAAAAAAAATCCTCTTACGCAATATAACAACGATAGAGGTACATGCAAATTATCATAAATAATTCCACCATTTTTTATAAGTGATATTATAGGCATATATAATCTATAAAATCACTAATTCAGTTTAACTTTATTTGTAATTTTGTCTTGAAGCTTACGTCGCGTGTTCAAACTGTTCTCAGAATAGTGTAATTCGATTTAAATGCAGTTCTCTTCGGTATTAGCAGTGCGTTAGGCGCCATTTTTCTTTGCCTTCAATCTTTTATCTTATCGAAAAAATACGAGTACATAATACGCGTGCAGTTTATTATCGCGCACGTTCGAAACATGAATGTGATAAGAGCATTAAAATTTCGTTTGAACATTTCGCCGCAAACATTCCACATAAAGGGTACCGCTGTAATAAGAAATATAATTTTAATACATGCAGATTCACTAAAATTATCAAATAGGTTATCTAAATCGAAAAGAGAATATCAAAGAATTAATCGAGAGCCGCCTACCGAAAGAAAAAGTTTAGTTACAAAATTACTGCAGTTTCGCGGCCAAGATCCGCCATTTTGACTTAAAAACAAACCCTTCAGTTTCTGGCGCAATCGAGTATTTATCGATCGATTGCTAGCTCGAGATTCCGTCCGAGAATGGGGACATCCCCGAACCTCGAAACGGAGGTCGGCTGTAATCAATCACACTCATCGTTTAGATATTTAGCTACTGTAATATATATATGTTAATTTAAGTTTAAGCCCATGAAGAGTCCGCCTGACAAAGGAACGTAGTTCTGAAGTCTAGTAATATGTAAGAATCACTATGTATCGGAGTTATGTACGTCCACAAAAACATTAACGATTTTCCCAGCAAGAACAAAAGCAATTTTATTTTACCTAAGACTCGTTTACAACGAGTCAATATACGTCAATATAAGTCAATATACGTCAATATAGTCAGTATACGTTTTTACAATAGGATTCCAAAAAACGTCCAGAAAGCTCATATTGCTAAATTAAAAAAAAAAAAGTAAAAGGACGTTTATGTGTTCAGGTTATTTCTTATACAATAAATGTTTTTATTGAAGAAGAAATGATGTGAGTGCATTCAGTTTATATCAAGATAGTAAGAAGTTTATATCAAGACTTATAAACTTGTCAACAACATTTTTTTTTTTAATAAAGAGAGTTAAATTCCCGCCGAGTTTTTTCTATCTGTCCTTCTCAGAACTAAAGCATTTTTTCCGAACGAGTTATAGAATCATTAGACGTCAAAAGGCGATTGTAAACCAATTCAATTTTGAATAAAAATTTTGATTTTTACTTTGACTTTGAAATAGTTTGAGTCGGCTTTTTCAACTGCAACAGCCTCTGCCAGCTCTATCACAGTGAAGATCTATTCGCGCAACAGTGTCAACGTTTCATAACACTCAAGTAATTTAAATGTTATTGCTATTAGCCGTTCCTAATCTTCTTTTTTTTTTCTTGTTTTTGAAAAAAAAAACCCCGCCCCTATTGTAAGATAGGCGTTTCACATATATAACTTTTACGCGGACAAACTCCCAGATCCGAAACAATTATCTGTAGTTCGTACAAATATTTGCCCCGGGTGGGAATCGAACCCACCAACTATGGCGCCGAAGCCATTGCTTAGCATCTGCGCCAAACGGTCATTATTCAAGTATTAAGGACACACTCAGGTATTTTAAATGTTAATTTTATTATAACCTAATATGATGACCTTTCTAATACGGAGATGCTATGTAGCGTATATTATTATATAATTCCCGAATAAATTTTCTTTTAAATTTGATCGTTGCGGGAACTATGTGTTAATTAAGATTTATAAATTTTACTACTTAGTATGGCAAATCGGGCTTTTAGGCTTGTATGGTAGTACCGCCACTGCGTATATGGTAACAATATTTGTTTTATTAGATAAAATGATAAGACGAGCAAACCAAAGTAAATGTCATGTCTACCCATATCAACGCCATGTCATACAGAACCCTGAGATTTGATATATCATATCTTACAAGTGGTAGAGCCACGCAGCTGTTCCCGCTGCTGAATGGGCCGGCTCGAGCTGGGTAATTACCACGACCACACAGAAAATCGGCGTAAAGTGGAAGTGTTTTTGCTTCCATGTTTCGTCCGGTGAGTGA
>DWHO01002418.1:0-13395 GCA_018247575.1 Eurytides lysithous rurik
AGTGAGTGCACCTGTGTCTGGGCAAACGCTTGTGCACTATAATATATCCCGCGCACTTGGCTGATGTCTTGTAGACTGGCCGCCGTGACCGGAATCGGTCGGGAGGACATTATTATTATTAAATAATAACAACTATTGGTCATAATCTATTTTTCTGCATATACATTTTTAGTATTGACGTCTTTTTTTTTATTTTTGTTCTTTTGATTAAATACAAATACTAGCATATTCAGCAAACTATTCTAATAATATTATTAAGATATATATAAAAAATTATCCTCATAATATTGTAAACCTACTTTAGCAAAGACGGAGTTTGTGGATTCTGTTCATTCTCTTTCTTTCTCCATTTTTCTATACTCCTTAATGCTCTGATTCTCTCAAACTACTTTACCTTTTCCATCTGTGTGTATTTTAATCTGATTTAAAATGTTTTTAGGACAAAGGCGTTCCAACGAAATTCCGCGTTGAGAACTCTTATGGTGAGAAGGAGTATGACAAAGGCTATCTGCTGCTAACTGCACCGTGGTTCAGGGAGTTTGTGTTTGAGGTGAATACAATCTATATTAATATTGTAAATACAATAGCATGTTAGTGGATTTAGCATTTCAGGCAGCATTCATTTTCAAATTTAACAGTAATTCAGTTAATAAATAAACCGGGATGTAGTATTAACTGTTATTACTATACAGTAATCCCCCCTATAACACAATAGATTGGTTCCGCGTTATATAAAAACGCAGTGTAGGAGTATTTCCGTATAACGCTCTTTTACGACCCCGTATAACGCGTTACGTCAAAATGATTCACGTTTAAATTTTATTGTTAAAGGGGGTTTAAATGGAATATTGAGAAAAAACTATATTATAAACGAAATATGTACGTTTTATTAAAATCAAATTAAGAATATTTTAAATAAAAAACTTATGCATATGTAATAAAATTTTACAGTACAGAAATATAACGTGGTAAATCCCAGCGTGTGTGATACCCGTGTTGAACGAGGGGTTGTAATCGCGTAATATGAAAATACATTATAAGAGTACCGTGTTATAACACGCCCTATTTTTGATTACTGTGCTTTACTGATTGATATTATTATACTCTTGTTGAAAGTCAGATAAAGGTTTTGATGCAAAAGTCTTAGCAAAACCGTTTCCCATTCTATGCAACAACTTTGAAGTTTGCAGATTACAGCGGACTAGATAATAGCCAATGTTGACAATCAATCTCTAACCCGCTGCTTTCGTTAGATGCAAATTGTTAATAATACACATTTGTGTTGTCAAAAAGAAGTTTAAACATTTTTATTATTATGAAATGAAAGAAATGTTCACATTAGAGTAGAGTAGATTCAAATACTTTACAGGTAGCCCGGTTAACTATGACATAAATGCGTTTATCATCTCAGTATGTGATGAAAGCTTTAAAGTATCCGTAATGTCAAGATTTAAAAAGATATTAAAACGCGATGGAAATCCTTCATGGGGCTTAATATTAGCATATTTAATAAAATTCCACAAAAATATCCTAGACCTACCACTTGGCCCTTATAAAACTAAAATGTATCATATAGCTTAAAGCCTATTACACTGTTCAGGAATTTCTGGTAGATCATAATGTGTGGATTAATTTATTAACTCGTATTTGGTATCGCTATTGCATGGGTATTAATAAGTAATTAATAATTATTAAAGCCTAACAATATTGTAACGGTATTTTAAAAGAGGAACTGTTGAGTTTCTCGCTGGCATCTCTCAGCAGAACTGCATTCCGAGCTAATGGTCAAAGTGTAATAATGTCGATTCATAAGTGCTTGTAAAGGCCTATTTAAATAAACTAACGATCGTTTAGTGGTCGAAATCAACCAAGGAGGTTTTCTTGAGAGTCCTCTTTAGTAATTGAATAACAATTACTTTTTTGACTATGACATTTGTGATTTGACAAATAAAGTGTTTGACATCATACTACTGATGACGATAAACGTAAACAATAAACGACTTAGCTTATCTAATTTAATATATATTTTATGAACAACATAATAATGTCCACAAAACTAACTATAACTCTGCCAAAATTCATTCTCCTCAGCGAGCACAATAGGCTGTAAAAGGGGTCCAAAGTTTTCTCTTCACATACTTTTATAATGACTTTCTTAATAAAAATGTTGCAGGTTGTAGTGGACAAGAAATATGTACCGGAGCATGTCCTTGAGGTGTTCAAGCAGGAACCGAAAATATTGCCAGCCTGGGATCCTATGGGCACTTTGGCCTGTCCATTATGCTCTAAGGAGTAGAGATATTATATGATGTAATTGGAATGTCACCGTTTCAGAAGCTCTCAACTTCAACACCTATTTGTTTGAATCTCAAAATTTTTAAAAGAAATGTGATGGTATACACTTTAGAAATTTATTCTTAAATATAATTGTACATGCTAGTTTTGTTATTTTAAGAGTCTGTTGTTTTGTTTATAAAAAATATATATATATATTTCTATCTTTTTATTATAATTGAATCTTGCCATATCCACTAAGAGCTTCTGAAAGTTTCAGGTTGTTTGAAACAAATGCCATTTTAAATGTTTTACCTAAAAATGTATACTTAACTGTACTCTATTTAGAAAAATATTATAATGACTGTTTTTTCTGTAGAATGTCTACAATGTTTAAGGCTTCCTAGAACATGTATGGTATCAATGTTTAGAGGAGTCCTAACTAAAATATATATCGGTGTGTAGTACGTGATGTAGTGAAAAGCAGTAGTGGTGAATAATTAAAGAAATAATGAATTGTCATTTTACCTTAAATTGCGCAGACTTCAGCCTAACTATTGCTCAATGTCTATTCCTACTAACACACAAATGTTTGGTTATTATGCTAAGAATCGTTCTTGAACGTAAACTGGTGCTTTCTATCTTAATTCATTGTGTTCATTCATAGTTACCAATGTATTGTTAATTTTGATAGCCTCTTATACAAAACATATGTTGATTTGTTTTAATTAAGACATCAGATTCATCGTAGTTTTTAATGTTGTTTTATTTCCATCTAAACCCCATAGCGTATATGAAAACATTAGTCTGCGTAGATTTTTTTATCACAATGGAGTTCTACCATTGAAAATGTTAATGAGGTTCAGAAAAAAATTCCCTAAGCTATATTTTCGATTTTCTTGACCATATCCTCTGTAGTCACATTAATCCCGCGAACTGAGCGAACCTCGTCAAAGACGATTGTTCTCCCCCGCTTAAATTAGTTGAACCAATATTTGATGGTTATTTGTTGTGTCTGATAGAAGGTGCACAGTCACGGTAAACCACATGTATTCTTACTTTTATTTCATCACGTTTTTCTTTTCAAATACAAGAATCGAATTATAGACCGATAGGGTTCTACTTTCATTTTAACAATTTAAAGTTCACGCTTTCACTGAGTTGCTGTCAAATGAAAAGAAAAAGATTGCTGTTTTTTTTAACTTTCCCGCCTCCCAAAGATGGCTTAAAACGGTCGTATAGATAGAAAACGATTACTTATCAAACAGCCCTTGTACATCGGTTTAATATCAAATACTAAACGTATAATTTCTACTGGTAGCTAAATGATGAAAAAATGTCGTGCCTCAATACAATAGGGATTATAAATATTAAAACAAGTTGAACAATAGAAATATAATGTTGGTTTAAACAAGTGCATTTCATTTAAGACCACAGTTAATGTTTCAGCTTAGTCAGTGAGCTCCGGAGTATTCTCCGTAGTTCTTTTTTTTTCAAATATTGAACTTTTAACGGTAGAGAGCCACGCGGCTGCTCCCACTGCTGAATAGCCACAGCTCGAACCGGCTAAGACTTTACAGAAAATCGGCGTAAAGCGGAAGCGTTTCTGCTTTCGCGTTTCTTTCGCGCCCCCTCCCTCATCCAACTATCCTCAACTCTCCCTCCCTCTTAAAATTCCCCCTCCCCACCCATTATAGGCTGACATTGCATTTGCATGTTCTTTAATGTTGCATGAAATTTAAAATTTATTAAAGTCCATGGGCGATGGTGATCGCCTACCATCAGGTCGCTAACTCGTTTGTCAGCCTGTGCAGTTGTAATTGTTTCAGCAATTTCTAGACGTATTCCAGACATAAAAAAAAATTATGTAACTCCTCTTTTAAAATTATAAAACATAAACAGCTTAAGTGGGACCCAAGATATTGTTATGGCTTTTAAATATAAAACAATAATACAAATATATAATAAATGACATTATTTTCGACTAGATATATCATTTTCGGCTAGATTTTTTTAGCGAAACAAAAAGAGATGGGTTATTCTGAATTCAAGGAAAACGATATGGTTTTCATGGTAAAGGTATAAATGAGAATAATTATGGTATTAACAACCAAAATGAATGTATAATACCATGTTTTCTTCATAATAATAAAAAACTCAACAGTTATGCAATTTTTATATTTACATCACATTTATTTAACAAAACAGTTTAGGACATATTCTTACACAATTGGTCTAAACATTTTTTTTAAAATGAAAAGAATAACAATCAGCAATATATTACAAACAAATTTACAGTTAGTTAACCTTTAAGTTTGCATCACCCTTGTTTGTAACAGGTTCCCCATTACCAAAGTCTTTACCCTGTATCAACTGTGTTGACTTTTGCATCCGTAAATACTTTAATTTCGCCCATACACCTTGGCACATACGGTTCAATCGGACATCGTTAGTTTCTCTAGCAAATGCAGCTATATTCCTGACAATGTGTCTGGAGAGTTTCAATCTTTGTTTTTGAGCATATGCTATGGCAGCATACAATTTGCTTCGTGCAGCTAGTCCATCATCACCAAGGATTTTTGATAGTTTGTACTGTCTCAGAGATATCTTAGCAGCCTCCTCTGCCTGAAATTTTTTTTACATAAAAAAAAAACATACCTCAACACACATTATACCCTGCAATAAAGAATCCTAATCCTATATTGTGAGGTGATTCATAAACATCAAATAACGCAACACACACCAAAACCGAAAACAAGTATTAAGAATCACACAAAATATTGTCTTCCTTTCCAAATTCCATCCCTTACCAATAGGTAACAGAGGCAGTTAGGTATTAGTAAGTAAACATGGAACATTTCATTATTAACATGTGAAAAATCATATGAAATGATTTTCATTTATCACCTGCTACTTCCCTTGAAGTTTTAAAAATGACAGTTACACTTAGCACCATAAAGTTTAGATTTTCTTTTAGAGATTCATACAAATAGTTCATCGAAATCTGCTCATTTAATAAATTCTAAAGTAATTTTTTATATCTTGTAATGATTTTGTATCAGGTTAGATAAAAATCATTGCCTGTTAAATGTCATCAAAAAGTGAAATCAGGGAAAAAAAACTTCCATCAAACAAACATCCTTTCAATAAATATAAATAAATGAAAGTGTAAAACATAATAACATAATGCCACACAGTAGTTTGAATTGTGTGTTTAAACCTGGTTAACTCTATGTTAGTTTTGTCACAAAGTGATGTAAGGTGGTAAATTTCTATGCCCCATAATTATGCCAGCAACCTATTGTTTCCAACATAATATGTTTTCAGCTTACTGCTGGACAGCTGAATAACTGGCAATATATATGCAAAAAATATGCAATGGAATGACCTACCTTTCAAAAATCCACAATCCTAATCGCTCTATTATAGCAGACACTTTCAAGTAATGACAAAAATTTAGAAAAAGAAGAAAAATCACATTTATCCTCATGAAAGAATTTTACAATACGACTTTTGGGTAATTAATTTAAAAAAAATGCCATTAGGTACACTTATAATTCAATATTTACATACACTTAACCTTTCAATGTTGGTAAGTCAAATAGCTACTTTGCTGTCTGAGGAACCTAACTTTAGCATTTACACAGATGGGGTATTTAAATAGTGTTTTTGCATCATCATTGAAAACTCTGATATTAATTGAAATGACCCATTTTGCTAATACAATTCAAAACATATATACTAGGATTTTCACAGGCAAACTGTTAAACAGTTTAAAAACTTACACAATGTTCAAAGTAGTCTCCTAAAGCTGAATATGCACCTCCTAGTGTTGACAACCATGAGAAAGCACTTTCTACTTCAATTCTAGTCCAAATCATATACAGAATTCTTTCATTCCTGAAAAATATTAAGAAATAATAGGAATCAAAAAGTAAAAGATTTTGTTTTTATTCTGATTCTTTAATCACTTACTAAAAAAGCTATCACAATTTTTAATGTATTGATGCTAAAAAACATAAATGTAGTATCCACCAAAACCAAAATTATTCATCAGACACACCAATTGATAGAATTTAATTTACTGATTTCAACAATGTTATGCAAAAAATATATATATATATATATATAAAATCTTTTAGATTTTAAAAATTTTAGTTTTTGTGGTTACTATATTGCTTTCCAGCATTGATATATACTTTTTTTCATTACTATAAACTAAACTACAGTCATAATTACCTATTAAATAATAAAGAAAAAGCCAAAGGACCAAACGGTACTTTTAACACAATTGCATCTCAAGGCCCATTTTGTAATATTGCCACAAGCAGAAATTTTAGGTATATTATGTAGCATACATTAAAAATTTTAAACGCACTTCACAGTCGTTACATTGATGAATTCATTATTTTTCAATATCGAAAAAAAGGCAATGATAATTGGTTTAACCTTAGAGGTTGCCCCATACTTCATCCAAAAATATCAAGTCGTGACCAGTTCCTTACTACATGAATAGCACAAGGCACGCAAAAGCAAAATAAATTTGTTACAAATTACATACCAAGCATAATCAATAATTTCCTTGTCTGGGGGTTCTAATATAAGTTTTAAAAACACCATCCCATTCCTTGGATATTTACATAATTTTTCTATATTTCGCACCACATTGGTTCTATATGTGTGATAAATTGAACATTCTTTAAGAAATGGTTGTAAAAATAGAGCATTGGTCGTGTATTTTTTTCTTTTTACTTCAGGTAATGATATGTATCCTATATCAATGTCGTAACATTCTCCTACTTTTAAGCCAATTAATTTATAACATTGTTCATCTTGCAGCATTAAAACGTCTTCGGTTACATAGCAAGTGGTATAATAACTTCGAAAGAGCCAAACTTTAATTAATACTAACATTTTATAATAGGTTATAAACCTGTGACTACAAAAATGACATTAATGACATTGACGTTGATTGATTGCGCCCAATACAAACAGTAACGAACAGACTGTTTATAAAAAATCTAGTACAGTTGTGTTCACTTTTTTTTCAGCAAGAAACAAAATTTAGCGAAATTTCTTAACAAATTATAAATAAAGATGCCACAGGGAGAATAATGATTTGTCAAAATTTATTTCTCTGACTCTAAATATGCACAAGTTTAATATAATTTATTTATTTTATTAACGTGTCTAGGCTAATTACACAGAACTTGGTAACGTAAGTAAGATTACAATATTTTAGAATTGCGATGCACTATTAAATCAGTAATTGAAATTTTCAAAGTAATTAATTTTTTACAACTGGCGACCCGCATTAGATCTAAATTTAACCACATCGCCATTTTGATTCCTCTTCGCTTGTCAGAGCGGTGCTGAGAAGATAATTTTCGTAATTTCTTCTTTGCCAAGTTTATAGGATCTAAAATTCTGTTAATGAAGTAATTACTTGCTACATCAATGATGGCGCGGTACGGTCAAAGACCGGAAAATGCCCTCAAACGGGCCAATGGTTTGTACTCTACTATTTAGACAACATACCACGTTGCACATTACGTTGTCCTTATTTAAGATAGTACTATTGTGCACTATTTTTTGGTCCGTTATGTTACATAATGCCTGTAACTTTCTTTTTGTCAAGTTTAATATCAATTTCTGTTCGAACACTTCACGATTTTATATATTTAGGATAACATAACCACACATATGTTTTATTGCTTGTATAGAATTTATGGACCTAGACAAGCCGGCCCGGGCTTTAGATACACTACAAGAAGTGTTTCGGAACAAGAAATGGGCATACAACTGGTCCGAATCGGTGCTGGAACCGATTATGTTCAAATACTTGGAGCTTTGCGTCGACCTCCGGAAGTCTCATATCGCTAAGGAGGGACTGTTCCAGTATAGGAATATGTTTCAATCAGTGAATGTAGGATCTTTGGAGCAAGTTATAAGGCAAGTATTTCTTTATGCAATTTTTATAGCATTTTTTTATTAGACTATGTTAATTTTCGATTATGTTAATAATATGGTTACAAGTATTTGGGTATATATTTATGTTCATTAAAACAGAAGTATCAAGAAGAAGTATATGTACAATGTCAATCAATTAATTAATACAATTCTCTTCCTTAACATATAATAATGAACATTATATTATAGGGGGTATTTACGTATGGCGGAAGAACGCACTGAGGCAGCAAGAGCCCAATCTACACAAGCTGTCATTGATACAGATGACCTTGACAACTTGGCCACACCTGAGAGCATCTTGTTGAGTGCTGTATCTGGTGAAGATGCCCAGGATCGCTCTGACAGGACTATTCTTACACCATGGGTAAATTCCTCTCTGTGAATTAATATGTTTGAGCCTTTTCCATCTATGATAGTAATAAGAAAAGTTGGTAATTGTTGAATCTATAAATGTTTTAGTTCAACTGTAAAACCCTTTCAGGTTAAATTTCTTTGGGAGTCATACTGTCAATGCCTGGAGTTACTTCGTACTAATGCCCATGTTGAAACCTTGTACCATGATATTGCAAGGATGGCATTCCAGTTCTGTCTGAAGTACTCACGCAAAACTGAGTTTAGAAAATTGTGTGACAAGCTGAGAAAGCATCTTGAGGACATCTGTAAGCCTACTGTAAGTCATACTAAGTGTATTTAACACACTATGAAATCTAGTCAAATTATTATTCATATCCTATAATTTAATTATTATTTCCTTTTAGGTACAAACAGGCAATGTGAGCATTTCAAAGCCTGAAACACAACAACTGAACTTGGAGACCAGACTGTTTCAGCTTGATAGTGCTATACAAATGGAGTTATGGCAGGTTTGTATTTTCATTGCATTCTAGACACATATTGTTTGTTCAAGTTTAATGATCTTAATTGTTGCTAACTTGTGATGATGATCTAATTCATTAATTTTAAATACCCAGTTCAATTAATTGAAAGTTTAATGTGGAGATTCTATACATTCTTTTATTAATTCATTCTTGTCAATTTGTAAAACAATTATATTATTCAATTTATGATTATGGCATAATTTTGATAATTACTACAATGTAAAAGGTCATATATATGTCCTATATTAAAACTCAAAAGGTAAAGGTCTGATTTTTATTTAGGGTTTATACTATAATCTTAATGTAATAATAGTTTGAGAATTATTTGAATCAAAATAGAGTAATACAATGGCTCAAAAATATAAAAATATTGTTAAATTTTTTGCTATACTTTTAGGAAGCTTACAAAGCTATAGAAGACATCCACAATCTGATGAATATGTCCAAAAAGACTCCAGTTGCAAAGACTATGGCCAATTACTATGGCAAACTTGCATTAGTCTTTTGGAAGGCTGGTCACTGCTTATTCCATGCCGCTGCACTTCTCAAACTGTTTCAACTTTCAAGAGAAATGAAGAAGAACATCACTCAAGAAGAATTGCAGAAGTAAGATATCTTAAGAGATAAATCATGATTCTTAATTATGATTATTCCGACCTCTCTGAGACTGCAAAGTATAATTTACAATTAATTAATTTCATCACACTTCATAATAACATCTTTTTTTATTAATATAGTAGCACTGATTAGTGCTTTTGTATAATACAATCCAATCACATGGATAATTAATGGCAATGTACAAAATTACCTTTTTAAACAGCCTTGCTAACGAATAGTTAACACAAATTGTTATGCTAATGCAAGTACATACATTCAGCTACGAATTATACGACGAAATAAGCTGTTACTGTATTATGTAATGTATAGTTTGTTGTTTTTTGATGGAGTACAAACTAAAATGCCTCCGACATAAATCCCATCCATAACTATAAATGGCTATGTGGTGGTAGGCCTCGGAGGGAAATAAAAGTTGGGCTCGACGCGACAGGTAATATTTCACTTGTATCACATGTGTTAATTTAAGCCTGCACAATGCAGTCCATACTTATATTATAAACATGAATCTGTGTTTGTTGGTCTTTCGGTTCAGATTCAAAGAAAAAAAATTGACTAATTCTGTCCTTTCCTTGCGTAGAATGGCCTGTCGTGTACTGGTGGCAGTACTTTCGGTGCCTTTGCCATCCTTGCATCCGGAGTTCGACCGCTTTGTGGAAACTGATAAGAGCCCCGTTGAGAAGGCACAACGGTTGGCTGTACTGCTCGGACTAGCCCAGCCACCTACGAGAGCCAGCTTATTGAAAGGTAACTAATAAAACACATTGTCATTTCTAGTTTCAATCATTACCTTTTTAAGCCCGTATGAGAGCTTAAACTGCAGTATAATAAGAACATATAATAAGTAACTTTCTTCACATGCCTCTGAATTAAATCCCATTTCTGACTGACATAGTCAACAAGTGGTAGGCCTCAGAGGTAAATCAAGACGCCAGTTAGACGCGACAGGTACGTCCAAACTATTGGCTATCTGTGTTAATTAACACTTGTACAAATTAAAAATGAAATTCAATTTAAATCATAGGACAATAATAGCATTTTTGCAAGATTTCCTTCACATGTTTGAATTATTGTGACATTTATGTTTGGTGTACATGTATTGATAATTTAAAACTTTTTTTTTTGTTTCCATGGAATTTACTGATTCAACTGGTTTCTTGGGTATAACTTTAGATAAAAAACTACAGTAAAATCCTCATCTTCCAAAACTTGCAGCTAAACTCAGTTAACCATCATTGCAGTAAGGAAAGTAAGACAATTGATGGATGTTGATACAGCTAGACTCATTTATTTTAGTTATTTTCATAGTGCTCTGTCTTACCCCTGTTGGTACCCTGAAGTGCTTGTAAAGGCCTATTTGAATAAATATAATTTGAATGCCATAAGGCCTTTAGTCATTCAAAAAAACTTTTTGTTTAAGATGTGATTCGTCTGAACGTGGTCAACCTGGCGTCGCCGCAACTCCAGCAGCTGTACTCATGGCTGGAGGTTGAATTCGACCCGCTGACGATCTGCGCCAATGTTCAAAGCACTGTCAAGATGCTTCAAGATGAACCTAGTAAGTGTTCTGCGTGTTTCAAAGCAATACTATTACAAGTTACCTAGTAATTATATGGAGAAAACACTCCTTTATTTATAATCATATTTCATTAATGGAGCAGTGTAAAATTTGCAATAGTTATTGCAACTATGGGGGAAAGTACAGATTAAATTTTTCTTATCAATTTATTATAATTACACAGTACAAAAAACAAAAGTGTTGTAAGCTATAATATGTATATTAACTATAATCTAAAATTAAAAAAAAATATAAAGTATAAGTGGTAAACAAGTCAAGTATACAACAATTAACATACAATACATGGGGAGAAGTGACATAATGTGGTGGTTTTGAATGGACGTGACGGCATAAGAAAGCGTCGTGCCATTTGCAGTCAGGACATACGAGTCGATTCTAATGTCAAAAACAAATTTATCACCACTCATTTTAAATAATACTAGCGATAGCTTAGTGGTGGTCCAAATCGTTTAAGGAGGCTTTATTCAGAGTTCTCTTTAGTAATTGAATAATATAGTTTTTTTTTTACTATGAAATGTGTTTGACATTAGTAGTATAAATGTTGTTTACATGAAGGAATTGGCTTATCTAATTTAATATATATTCTATGAATAACTCTCTATGAATGACTCTGACAAAATTCATTCTCTTCCGTGAGCGCAATAGTCTGTAAAAGGGGTCCAAATTTTTTTTCTTCTTGTATTAATATATAGATATATTTTTTCAGACTCATCGCTAGCTCAGTACACTGTGGCGTTGACGGACGTCGCGTTGGTCCGCTTAGTGCGTCAGGTCGCCCAGTGCTACTCCTGCGTGCAGTTCTCCCGTCTCCTTGAGCTTGCGCACACCGATGACTTGTTCCACCTAGAGCGTTTGCTAGTCGACTGCGTCCGTCACAACGACATGCAGATTCGCATAGATCATGCCAAGCAGTGAGTCCTATTTTGCCTTTTTATTTTACTCTTTTAATGTCTCCTGCATTCCATGAATAAGCATTCAGGGTAGTTATACCGAGCTGAAGAACACTGATGCTATATCAAACTTTATTTAAGTAAATTAAGTTCTTTATATATTGTATTGCATGTAAGTACATGAAATATAATATATAAAGAACTTACAATAGTCACTTGTAAGGCTGTTTGTTTTTGGGATTGTGTTTTATTTCCCAATCCTTTAATTCATCGGTATTAGTATTTATAATAATAATATCATGGGACATCTCACACGTTACCATCCGATCCCAAACTAGGCAGAGCCTGTACTATGGTATTCAGACAATCAATAAACATACTTATATATATATTTTTTAAATATATACTTATCTTACTCAGGCACAAAAAAACCTCTACTGCCTATTGCACAAATATTTTCTCCTAGGCGCGAATCGAACCCACGATCTTTGGCATTGTAGTCAGGAGCACTAACCACTACGCCAACATGCTATTTAAGATATTAATTTCTTAGATAAGAAATATTTTAATTCACAAAAGAATGGTTAAATTGTATAACTTTTCTTCAGATGCGTTCATTTCGGTGTTGAATCTGGCGGTGGCGAATGGTGCTCGGCTGCCGACGAGGCCTGTGGAGGTGCCATATTGCAAGCAACACCTGCAGAACAGGTATTATTTATGAATTCTCATGTTTACACAAATATTACACTATCTGACCCAACCAGACATTGGCCGTTTTATATAGAGTTTACATTTCAAATACTTTTATACCTTTGTATTTACTCACCTATTGAATACATTTTTTTTTTCATTTTATATAAATTTAATTGCTAGTCTTTTAGCTGTTTTTAGCTAAATAGTATATATAATAATTAGATAGATTGTAGTAATGAAAATGTGTTGTTCACGGTAATTGTAATGATCATTTCACATTCTAAAGGATCCTTAGCCATCTCATGTTAAAGTAACATGTAATTATAGGCAAATGTGTATATGTATCTTATAACTTTTAAGGAACTTCATACCTAACATATCATATTAACAGTTTTTAAAAATATCTGACAATATTTGTAATGATATATATATATATATATATTTTTTTTTTTTTATGTTTTGTTTTTTTTTATTTATTTGGAGAAATCTGGCCCAG
>DWHO01002419.1:0-13394 GCA_018247575.1 Eurytides lysithous rurik
ACCTATAGTCATGCATATGTATACTTTGTCAATTGTATTCTCCGTTTGATGGTCCTTAATAAATAAATAAATTTACAATAAAAATACGTATAATTAGGGAAAGCTACAAAACTACTCGTTACATTTCGCGAATATGTATATGGGACTACAAGAAAAGTATCAGCTTTCAAATAAGCGTCATCAAAATCGGTACACCCTGTAAAAAGTTATGAGGTAACACATAAAAAATACAGTCGAATCTCCCTTTTTGAAATTGATTAAAAAGAGTTAAAAGGCCTACTATAGTGCAGTGTTATTTTGCTAATACACGAATGTGGACAGTATTATCTAAATTAGTCGGTTAGTGGTCGTTGACTGCATTATTCGGTGGTTGGGGTCGGAACTCGACTCGTTATGACGATTTGCATTAAAGAGCGGCGTGAAAAGCATTCTATTAATTACGCCAGCGCACAATCCAGACCCATGGGCGAGGGGTGCAGAAATATCCCATTACGATGCGACCAGTGTTGCGGAGTTCGCTCGAACGCTCCCTGATAGCAAACCAGTAAGCCATACCTCGTGCGATTCCCGCCTCTTTTAATTTCATCCCTGCTTTGGTCGTTTTACGCACCGCCTAAATAACTTTGGCAAATTCGTATTCACTTTAACCATCTCGCCAATTGTGCTCCATGTAGTCGACACTAAAATCAGCAGAATTTTTAATTATAAGCGATAAAAATAATGCTGGTGTGTCGAGTTTTTAAAATTAGTTATAATAATTTTAAAAATAAAAAACATATTAAAGTGTGCCAACATCCAAGTTAGGTGTACTTCAAATGATTCAATATCAAAAGTTAATTTAATCCAAGAATTAAAAAAAATGTTGTCTTTAATTAAACTTGCAGTGTATGGTCGTTAAATTTCGACACACGACCTCGACAAGACTAAGAGGATCCGTTTGATAATTAAAATTTTATTCCAATGTCCATGTTTTACGACGCCATCAAGTTAAACGATTGAAATTTTCATATCTCAAACGAAACAGCTTACGAGTAGAGCGGTTAAGAACTGAATGCATGCACCGTTGCTTTTACTTCCGAGTAACGGTAAAGTGGGCTTAGGACTTTACGCGTGTCGCGTATTTGATTTGATTCTTTCGATTAAAATATCTGAATATATGACATTTAGTTTTGTGTTCTTTATTAAAGAAAGGGATAAACGTTCAAATGTTTCACCTGATTTTGAGTAATTGGGTTTCCAATTTTTAAGCGGGTTCTAGGTGTCTCTCTATTTATACCGTAATAAATAAATTAGGATATTTTTTATTTAGACTAGACGGAAAAGGAGCAAGTGGCTCACCTAATGATCTATCGAACGCCCGCGCCCAAGGACATCTGTATCAAGGGATTTGCAAATGCGTTGCCACCCTTTAAGATTGTAATATGCTCTCTCTGTTCTTAAAGCTCCCTACAATGTATCCGTCCGGAAATACTGTTGGCGAAAATCGTTGGTAGTGAGGTGGATTGCAAGCTATCCAGATAGTATTGAGGGTATCAGCAGCTCGTTTAAATCAAAAGAATAATCTTAGATCATCGGAGCTTGTTCATATAACGGAGTGCTCCGAGGAATTGTTCGGATTAATACCAGCTGCTGAGTTCCGCTTCCGAACAACACGACAAACCTCTAGATACCATCAACACCACCTGGATGGCTGGCAATCCACCAATGCGCTTTTCCCGGAGTTTCTACCCACGCACTACCAGCCTGTGGAATAGTCACCGTCAATCGTTGTCACCAGCAGTATTTCCAAACCGATATGACATTGGGACCTTCAAGAAGAGCAGCATTAGCATTCCCACATCTTAAAGGCCGGCAACGCATTTGCTAGTCCCTTGATGTTGCAGATGTCTATGGGCGGCGGCGTTCGCTTACCGAGCAAAAGGCTTACTTGATATAAGCCGCTTGCTCGTGTACCTCCTAATCCCTATAAAAAACAACGTGTTGATATAAGACGTTTAAGTTGGAAGGATGATTACATTGTATTTTATTGACGTGTTGCCTAAAATGGCTTTGCTTAACAATGTAAAACTGCACCGCATACTCAAGGTACACATATGCACCATGGCGCTTCTCAATAGTTCGATTTATGAAGTCGATAATCTGCGGTTGTGTGTGCGGTTGTGGATATATATATACTTTTACATAATAGGAGGTACGGATTTTGGCAATAGAACAAAAAGTTCTTAAAAAGTAATCGTGAAAAACACAATAGCGGTGGCATTGCCTTGAAGGTCGAAACTACGTCGAACAATCTATTTCCTATTAGACGTAGGGTCGACCCAAGTCCTTAGTAACTACCGATACGTCGACGGTTAATAGTCCATCGGTATCGGATATTATTTAAGTAATGATCTTTACATTCCAATATTACCATTATTAAATAAACCTTATTTACAGATTTAATCGAATTTTAATTTGGTTTTTAATTATTAACGTTTTGAATACTTTAGAGCGTTCATGTTTAGAAAAATCTAACGTTAGATATATAAACACATTATCTGGTAATGTTGACCTCAAGTAACAAGTGTTTCTAGCATCTTGCATCTCAAAGAAAATTCCAGTTTTAGTTCTCACACATATCTAATTAATTTTTCTGTGCATATTGTGACATTTCAATACATTTAAACTGGTTGTAGAATAGTTTTGATAGTGATGTGATAGATGTGATATTTCGTTTACGTTCTTTGGAACTGGAGAATATAAATCAAGGACCATTTTCGATGGAACGATTTCTAAACTTCAACTACATTTCAACTTTGTTAGATTTCGTGAATTTTGCGGCATATATTGTTTTATTGTAACAGGTTGTCAGATATATGCTTAGCTTAGTTGCTTAGCATGTTAATATTAAATAAATCTGCATATGCACATAAGTGTAAGTGTAAGTGTCTAAAAAATGTACGCATAAACTATTCCCTCTGCTTCGTCGCGTTTTATGACTGAGCTCGGTGAAAAGTAAGTGCCAGCTACTCAAGCCTGTCTAGTATAAGACATAGAGAGTATATGTATAAGGCGTACTTGATTTTATATTCAATTCATCTTAAAAATAGTAGTAATGTGTGTAGTGTTTTTTATACTGGTCAAAGACATTTGATTTTCAGAATAGTAGATTTTTTTCTTTGGCTTTCCGTCACTTTTCAACGCGTTAGCCGCACTCAGAATGATACTGTTGGGCACAGAGAGAAGCAAATATGTCTTAATTAGTACTTAATTACTCATGAAACGGAATATTAATAAAAATAAGACTGGAATTATGGATTAAGACTTAAATTATAATTTAATGTTTTTCCATTTGAGATTACGATAAATCATTTACTATTTTAAAATAAAGTAATATTAAAATGTACAAAACTTTATTTGCCATCTAATATTTGCATGTCAGAATTATTGATCAATCGAGCTCTTTTGATGAAAATCTTATTTTGTAGCATCAATAATATTCATTGCCCTTTATCAAAGGAAAAAAGAACCCGAGTGGAACGAACGAGTCGTGGATTATACACAAAATGGTATTAGATAGCGGTGCCCGAGTCGTTCACGAAAGGAATCCGCGCGATGCTATCGTCGAGTGCAATAAGGAAACAAAGGTTCTCGTTTTACTACCCCCGCTACGATAAGAACCGGTCGGAATCCGCTGACTAATAGCTGTGGAGTCGTAGTTCCGATGGGGTTGTCCGGCTTATTCTGAATCCGCTTTTTTAAAGGTAACTAAACGAAAAAGTAAGTCGTAACATTCGTTTTTTTTTTATAAGTGTCTACTAAGTACGTCGGAAGCTGGAGGAGATGATGACACGCTTGCCCTTCAGAAGAGAACAGCCGTTTCAGAACAGATCAAGGACCGGATGTAATTTAACTATTATTTGGTTCTAACGGGATTTGCTTTATTAAAAAATGTAACTTATTTTAACTGAACTTGGTATTTTATTTAAAATTGAGTAAAGGCGAATTTACTCACTGACACATTCTACACCAGTCTACTCAGTATTGTAGATGCAAAAGAATAATCAATATAAATTTTTAGAACAAACTCTCTTTAAGTCGTAGAAAGATTCAACAGTTCTAAAATCGGATAAGTGGAAATTTTACATCGATCTAGGGCAACACCACCCCGTTATAACGGAACGACCGCATTGGAGCGAGTCTAATGAAAAAATGACCTGCCCATTAACTTCTCAGTAAGTACAGGAAGACGGTCACTAATTGAATTCTGCTGTTCGCTTCATCCTAGAGATCCTTATAATTACTTATCTCTAATGAATCAATGAAGGTTATTGTTCTAGAGCAGCGAGCATGCAGTTTGATGTCAGCTATCAATTGGTTAACGCTTTGGTGAGCTGTTGGTTATGAGGTCGTGGCATGTAGATTCGATTGTCACCCACGTAATTGTATCTCAGGTATTTGTATGTATGACTCACGAATAATTGTTGAGATTTAGCGTTTATCGTCCTTAAAAGTATAATAACGTTATCTTACAAAGGGTGGTGTATTTTAAAGTGCTTTTTTTGGTTATTGGTTTATTTTCCCATTTGAGACAATAACAGTCGGTAATGTTATTGTATTTTTAGCATAATCTTACTAATTCGTGCTTATGGATGTTTTTGCCACAGATAAAGTTTTAGAACAAGGGCTATTTTTAATTTTGGTACATAGAAAAACAAAAGATTACATGAAGTCCTTCCGAGCCGCAGGCTTATCTTGAAGGTATGAATGTGGAAAACAAAAGCAAGAAAACTCGAAGGGAAAATAAAAAAGGAACGGTCAAATCTGTGCTCGTTCAGCCAAGGCATTTACTAAATTTGAGCCTTAAAACCAGCCGATAGACGGTCTCGTGAAAATCAAATCACGAGAGCGTCTATCGGCATAAATAAAGTTTTGGTATTTTTATTGATTCATCATTGATAGACGATCCCATCATTCGTGATGAGCCATTATGGCGTTTCGAAACAAAAGCGGCCGGTCTCACTAACGAGCGCATCCGTCCAGTTCGTCAAGTTTAATTGAGCGTTGCGTAACTACGTATCGCCTCATCGGTGACACACCGCTGACACAATGCTGACACAACACCCGGTTCCCATCATTGTCGCGGCGCGAAAGTGTATAATGAATACACCGACTCGCGGGTAAACTTCGTCTCGGCACCGTGCCTTTGTTTACCAATTCTCCGGCCTACTTCGAGGAGACCGAAAGTGTTGGAATGCCATTTGCCGAGTGCCGAGTCGGGTTCGGCTTGTTTGTCTGTTAGAGGGTTTACATGTGAAATGTTTTCAGTTTTCAAACAATGTGAGAGGAATTTAATAATATTAAAAAAATATTGAACTAGGGTGGCTTACGATTTCGTGGTATATAAAAAAATGTCAGCATAGTGTCAAGATAATCAACAATTAGTAGAGGGACGCTGCTTACTACTCTAGGGTTTATTCTTCGGTAAAATTAATAAATTCAGTCACAATTGAATTATTTATGTCTTCATATATAAATCTTTCATAAATATGTTCATCGCTCGATTTGTCATTATAAAGGCTTCTTAGTCAACAGTGGTTATTGTTAGAATGGTTATTATTGACACAAATTGCAGAAGCATTTATTGTTCCTCGAAGCCGTTTCAAAGTTGTGACGTAATAGTGAATTATAAAGTCTGGTATATTCAGTTTGCGTCAAATAAACAAATGCAGCCTCGGGCCTGCATCTAATGAAGTGTTTGTGTTTAAAATTGGCAGTTGGTTGGCACAAGTCCACGTTGTGCCCGCATTTTGTCGTGTGATTCGAACGGTTTTCTCTTTTGGCCTCATTCGTGCGAAAGCATGCGTTTAAACTACTTTTGATGGCCATTTATCTATATACACAGCGGAACTAACATTATGGAGTTCGTTCATGCTATTTGTTAAGCCATTCGCATACGTATTTTCTAAAATTATATAGACGGTTAGAGGAAATTACTTTGAATAAAGTCACTTAGGACTTAATACAACCACTTATTAAAAATGTATTTATGTATATCTGAGATACTGTATTGTTGTTTACAATATAGTATACTACTTATTTTAATAACATTTAACTAGTGTATTTTCTACCATATAATACTTAACCAGTAGCATATATTTAATAACTTCTTAGTTAATTCTGCATACATAAAACAAAAATTGTAGTATATACGCGTAGCGGTCTGGGCTCTAACATTCTTTTTATAAAGCTTTGCCAAATATACACACATATACTGATCCTTTTATTATTAAATATATGCTAGTGGTTAAGTATTATATGGTAGAAAAGACACTAGTTAAATGATTCCTTAACTGTTTTTGGCAATATAAAAAAAAACCTTCCGAAGAAGTATCCCAAAGTGTAACAACTGAAAACCGATCGATTAATCATATTCAAAACGGAGGGGACATTTCCAACCAAATCCAAATCTAGATTTGGGAAATGAGAAATGTCCTCTACAAATTCATTAGAACATGGCAAACTCAATTGGCGCGAGTGAATCTTACGCTAATACATAATAATAGACTTCGGTCTCACGACGCGCTCGGTTGGATATCACTGTTGCGTCGATATAAGCAAAAACCTCAGCGGGGCCAGTTCACCTTTGTCGGGCGAGTTTCCCGTTAGGTATTACACGCGGCGATTGGTGACATTCTGTAGACCCATATAGGCGAGTAGGAAATCTGCTTGCGACGAATCGTACGCGAATGGAATAAAGATGAGTGCAGATCGCGTTTTCTTATTTGCAAATTGAAAAAGACCTGTGTTCTTGATGTTTTTGTTTTTCTACATCGGTAGAGTATTTACAACTTATATCAAAGCTGCATATTCATTTCGTATTCATCAAAGCTTCATATTCCATTGTACCGGTTTGAAGCGAAATGGTGTTTTCAAAGAAATTATTAATAAGTAAGAAGATAGAAGACTAGCTTGGATATTTTATCTGGGAAACAACTGTAGCGCGGTTCCTAGCAATCTGTTCAGAGTAGAACATTTGGTTTAAACCGCAGTTAGTCTGGATTAATGTAAAATAGCTTACTTTAGAGTCTTGTCACCAAGTCTATTAAATTTATGGGTAAGGAAATTATTCCGGGGAAGAACGTGAGGCATTTTCAACAAGTAATTTAAATTTACTATTGTCAGACATTTAGTTATTAAATATTAATTTTTGTGCTCTTTTATATATAATTATAAATAAATTTCCTTTCTCAACGAAAGGAGACACTTTGCTATACGTTTCCTAAGAATTTGCGAAAGGTTAAACACAAAGAAGAAATAGAATACAATACTCATATAAAATACTAAGCTTCTAACCTCACACTGTTCTATGGTGTACAGTTAGAAAAATAGGCCACCGTTTGACCGTAATCTCGGAAGGGCAGGGGCGATGAGCGCCAGCTTGAGTTGGCTTTGAAGGAGACTCGCTTTCGGCTCGGAGTGGCCCAAATTATCCACTTTACCGAGCGTAGACACCGGCCTAGTGTACGCCGACTATATAAAGTCAGGTTTACCACTTTTCAATTGTCGCGAAGTGTTATTCACCGCGCAATACGACATGACTACCGTTGTATTAATTAAACTCCGGTCTCAATAAATTTATTTATTGGAATAACGAGAGTAGATCGAAAAAAGAATCTCTAATTTATAAGTGGCTTCAACAGTCTTAAATTTTTCTCGATGGTTTAATTTGATGCCAAGATGTATGGAAAAAAACAACAAAAAAAAACTGTTATTAGAATCGTACAAGTGGCTTGAGAATTAATGAATCGAGCTGTGCTTCTTGTGACTCTTATTCTATTCCCTTTATGCTAAGTTAAGCAGAATTCACAGTAGCAGTTATGAGCAACCATTTAACGATCTTTTTGCATTTTCCGTTAGCATAGCATTCTACAAAAACAATTTCGTGTTTTGCTGTTCTTTTTTTTAGGAGGATTATATAAGTCATTTGAATGCCATTTATACTCGTTAATGCTGACGTCGTTGTCCTGTAAACCGGAACAATGTACGGTGTGTGAGCAGAGCACGAGTTATTTTACCCCTAAACAGCGATGTGTTAGTGCTTGCACTCAGTGGCGGTACTACAAGCCCAAAAGCCTGGCTTTCCCTACTAAGGAGTAAGATTTATAAATCTTAATTAGCACATAATTCCCGCAACGCTCAAATTTAAAAATATATTATTCGGGAATTATGTGCTAATTAAGATTTATAAATTTTACTCCTTAGTAGGGCAAGCCGGGCTTCTGGATTTGTATGGTAGTACCGCCACTGCTTACACTACTTAGCGGTAAAAATAAGACGTGCACTGCTCAGAATCTTCTAACAATACACGATCTCTTCTCTTCGCTCGTAAAAAGACTTGTTTAGCAAGAAGCTGTTCAACTTGTCTCGATTAATTATTGATGATCCACATCCTCCTGACAGATAAATTATGTGAGCGATCATATAATTTATTCGCCATGCCACGAAAATGCAAGCTTTTCAGTAATACGTACACTGAAAGACACGAAACGACAAAAATTGTCTACCATCTAAGTCAGTGATTTCCAAAGTTGGTCTATGTGAACCCTCTGTAGTCCACGGGAGACCCGGTGGGTGTGTGGTTAGATCTAATCTTCAAATGTTTTGACGAGTTTTTTGGAATATGGTATTAATGTTATGTGAAACCAGTGAAATTTTAAAACTGGTCTACGAGAAAAAGAAATTTGGGAATCTCTGGTCTAAATTTTACATGTAAAACATTAGGGTGGTAGAGCCACGCAGCTGCTCCCGCTTCTGAATGGGCCGGCTTCGACCGTAATTGGTACCATGACCGCACAGAAAGTCGGTGTAAAGTGGAAGTGGTTTTGCTTTCGCGTTTCGTCCGGTAAGTAAGGTGGCCGTTGGCCCGTCCCCCTCCCTCTTCTTCCTCTCTCACTCACCTTTCTCCCTCTCACTGTTCCCTACCTCGGCCTTCATCCACTTCCCGCCTCTCTCTTGAACCCTCTCTCCTGAACCCTCTCTCCCGATCCCTCTCTCTTCCCCAAATCCTCTCACTCTTCCTTCTATTCTCTTTTAAAAATTGCCACTTGTTCGTTTGTCAGTGTACTCCCAAAAAAAGTAATTACTAACGCCAATAAAGTGTCTCTGTTCGTGGTCTGACGAAGGTATTACGTTGCAAAAAGATTCCAACATGGCCACGACGAGTGTTCTAACGTTGATAGTTTTTTGGAGCATATTTGCTAAAGTAGATAATGGAGACGATGTTATAGTAGCTATCACGCGAAGCCAGTGTGCGCTGTTGATTGGTGGCGCTGACATGGCACTAATTAAACGACTGGATAGACGCGCTGGGAGGTATTTCATAGCGCATTTTGCAACGCCAATCCAAGCTTAATGGTTAGTAGAGCTTTTTATATTCCGGTTTTTTTCCAAAACGGAATCCAAGCTTCAGCGATAAGATCTAAGCGTTCTGAAATGGAGTGCGTTAAAATGATGTGGCTATATTCAAAGATGTGTGGGGACTCAGAAGTCTCCCACACATCTTTGAATTATTCTTCTCATCATTTTCATCTTTCATTAAAATGACACCATTGATTTGCCGGTGTTCTTTTTAACTTTGCATTATATTTTTCACTGTCGGCTGTGCTGCTGTAGTACTCAGTTAACAAGGAATTCTTGATATAAATGTCCCGTGTTGATGGACTAAATAAAAATATCTATGATTATAGAGTAACTCGTGCGGGTCAATTATGCCGCTATAGCGCTCAAGATTGATAAAAGAGCACACGACATACACTTACATTTCTAATTTTTATCGAAAGTTGTATTTCCGGAACTTTATTTTGCCATCTCAAACTGCGCTTACCAGGACAAAGTATTAGGAGGAAAGAATACTTCATTCGATATCTTTATCTCTTTTGATTTGTATTCGTTACCGTTTCAGCTTACTCACCTTACTTTGTTTCAGCTTACACTATCGTTTCGATGGAATAACAAGCAATACTTTAAACTTCAAGCTAAACTTCTACAAAGAGTCGGATAAAAAACATATTCTAGAGATCCGTCGTTACCACAAACATACTTTCAGATTTAAAATATATTTAGTAGCATCAAAGTTTTTGGCAGCTGCATAAACGGATTCCGGGAACGCATTTTAATAGTGTCCCTATTGTTCGCGGCGTATTATTAAAAATCCACTTCCTTTATCGACTTGTTTGCCCGTTGTTTGTTTCGCTCACGAATCCTCAACGTTGTATACAGAGTGGCTTCCTTTATTAAACCGGGAAAGTGGGCGTTTTGTTTAAGATAAGAGGATTGCTTTTTTTCCCCTGAAATTATTTCCTCTTCAGTATTAAAAGTAGGAAATGGAGATTCTTGCCGGTAGCGATTTAACATATGCGACGAAAATAATTCGCAGAGAAGGACAGCTAAATTTTATTAAATTTTCTTAAAAAACTTCAAATTAGAGATAGATATTGATAGCATTTTCACAAGCATATCGGTGCAACTATTTGTGGATCACACAAGTGTTTGTTCCGCTTGGCAATCGAACGGAAGTTGACGATGTGACTACCTAAACTACTGTGTCGTTCCTACCTTTTTTAGTATAGGTATTTAAATGTTTTTTACTAAATTTTTTTCTTCTATTTTTTTCAGGTAATAACTTCGGAGACCAACCAACATATTGTTACTCAAAACAGTTCTAACAAAGGTAATCAAAAGTAAAGGTATCATAATAATATAACAGTCGAAACTATTTGTAACTTTTGTAAATCAAAAAGCCGTTCGTGACTAAATGGTGAAAATATTATAATTTCATGCAACTTGGTCGAAATATCGTAGAAATAACTTTAATAAAGAAAAAAATAAACTACATGGCATATTTCTACGACCAATGTTGTTATGCATCTTTAATGTGTGTGTGTGTGATTCTCCAAATTATGATTTGGAGAATTACACACACACACATTTGTTCTTTACATGCCCACCTACTTGTGCTCCTCGAATGCGACTTTTTATTAGTCAGTCTACTTTTTCGTCTTCATATTAATAATACACGAATAATAATCACATGAGACATTCAGTCCCTCGCTAAAGTTAGTAATATCAAAGTTGTTTAAATTCGCAATCTAAAGTTTAAAATATGTACATACTCGTATTATCCATGGCGCTGTTCTCATAATTTGTGTAATATTTGATGTAATTTATTAATAGGAATTCTGTATTATTTTAATAATGATCGGACACTACTGCAGAGTCCGCCTGGAATCACACATCGTTCCCGTTGGAAGGCTAAAGCTGCCAGCGTAATTACTGTTTAAACAGACATACCACGTCACAAGTCCAATCATAGCCAAGCAGCTTTAAAGTTATGTAGTTCAATATTTTGAGAGGAACATACTCGTCTCGTCCTAATTTCCTAAAATAAGAGACGATAAGAGACACGTTATATATACCAATAGTTAAGCCGTTTGCTTTGTATTGATGTATAAAACTTAATGTTTAAAGTATACGGTACACGGAGAAAATTTCATTCGTTCACCTGTAATACCGTTAAGAAACTATTACGAGCTGTTATAATCTACCGATTTCACGGTAACATTACACGCACACGTATGCACGTATGCGCGCCTACATTCGTGACACATGCGCGATTCTTGTTTAACAACAGAATTAAGATGTCTACATCTAAATATAGGGCCTGTTAAATACCTTGTATGCGGGACTCGTACTAGTACGTTTTCTAACGATTGACCCTTGAGCGCGTGTTACGTACTAGTACGGGTTAGTGTAACAACATGGTTTGTTTGTGGGTTCAAAAATAACGGTATATACAAGAAAATTAAGCCTAATGTATATTTATATATTTGTACCTATATATATATATATTTCAATATGAAATACGAAAAGTTGGTTAAAAAATTAACTAATTTTCAATCTATTGAGATTTAGCTGAATAATTAAATTTACGCGCAAAACGCCCGGTAAAAATTCCGCTGCAAAATGTACCCGCATACAATGTATTTGATATATTTATACTTTTCACTTTTCTCGTATATAGTATCGGTATATTTATAGGTATAGGTTTTTTGATTCGCGATACACTTCCTAAACACTATAAATGTAAAAGATGGACAAACTAACGGACTTATAATGATAGATAGGATTACAGAGTAATCTGTGCAGGTAGTTTTTATGGCATTCATACCGCTAGTGCAATTACGTTACACCGTTACGGGTGTTACTAGAGCGGTAAATCACAATAATATCACAATTTGCCAGTCACCGCGCTGTCGCCTGACCGCAGGTCGTCGACCCCGCCTTGGCGCAGTTATCATCTTTCAACCCAATCGAGGATGCTATTGTGAACCACTTATTGATTGACCGCTGTGCAAAAACTACCTTCATGTATGAATCTACAACAAACTGGAAGACGTGCTAACACCAGTTTGAACCATGTTTGCAAGTGCCATACGTGCAGAAGATTTTAGCTATAATAATAAATCCAAATAATTTTACGTATGGCAGATTATTTCAGATTTATTTTCTTAATATTTCACTTTGCTCTTTATTCCCTGGAGTAGTATTAGTATATTAGTATTGTATAGATTCTAAACCGGTGTTAGATTTTGATAATAACTTCATGAATCTCGCTTACTTTTGAAATTTAACGATAAGTACATCCAATATGGTTTATTTATTTAGAACCGTACCGAACGTTTACAATTGAAGCAAAATTAAAACAGAAACATCGAATCCAATATCAAATAAACGTCTCTGATTGACTACTAATTAGAAGCTTAATTATCATCGCTTAAATGTCGATTTGTTAAATTTCAATGTTTCATTTTATGAAATTGAACGCCAGTATACGTCATAGTAACGATAAATACGTTTTTAGGTTAATGAAGTTTTATTATCAACTCTGTGTACACTTTGTTGTTGTTGTTAGTTGGTGCTAATATTTTGTATTTTTTTTTAACGAGACGATTTCGTAAGTGTAAATGACATTATGCTAGACTCATGATTTCTATAGTCATTTTTAATCTGCCAAATAGTTTTATGATGATGATGTTCTTTACCGAATAATTTACTCGTTACCTTTAGTTATTAATAATAAAAACTAATTTACTCTTTAGTCTTATAAGATTCGATATAAGATAGCTAGCTAGATTCTAGAGTTATTTAAAGTTATAATAGCTATGCTAAAATTGTGAACTACAAACGAAGCTTTTCTAGAGTCTAGAAAATAAGTCCGTAGGCTCGTTTCAAACACGAAATACAGGATGGGCCAAAAATTTTTGCAAATAGCAACATTTGATTTCTCCAAAACCGTGAGAGCAAGGGGCGCGCGGGTGGCGGGGAATTGTGCGTCGTTTAATGCAATTTTAGTC
>DWHO01002420.1:0-13391 GCA_018247575.1 Eurytides lysithous rurik
CCCGTTTCACGGGCGCCGTTTTGGGCGCCCCCCCCCCGGCCCCCGGGGGGCCCCCAAAACCCCCGGGTATGGCCAAACCCCCCCCCCCCCCCCACTGACACAGAGCCTGTAGCCACAATTGGTAACGGCGATGGTCACGACTATATTCCCGCAGCGGGAGGAGCACACGCCATCAGTGATGGTCCAACCTAGTAATGAGTAGACCGACCCGAGCCTGGACGTGCCTGAAGTGACTCCGGGGGAGCTCGGTGTTGCTATTCTAAGGATGAGAGTAAAAAGCACCCCAGGGTCCCGACAGTATCCCAGGACGAGTCTGCTCTCTGGCATTAGGGGTCGCCCTGGAGCCCTTGTGCGTTGGCCCCAATCTCGCGGAGAGGCAATTTGGGTTCCGAAAGGGTCGGTCCACCGTCCATGCAGTGCTATGAGTGAGGTCTCTCGCGCAGGAAGCAGTATCCTTGGGCAAGGTTAGGTTAGGTTATCCTAGGCTTGCATAAGGTGGCGGTACTCCATACAAGCCCAAAAGCCCGACTTGTCCGTAACGCTCAAATTTAAAAATAAATTATTCGGGAATTAAGATTTATAAATTATACTTCTCAGTAGGGCAAGACGGACTTTTGGGCATGTATGGTAGTACTGCCACTGCATAATGGAGGTGCTCCTGTTCCATGGAGTGCTTGCTGCTGCTGCTTTACCGGCGTCGCACCATTCGGGCCTACTTGTCACACCGATACATTGAGTACCCGTGTCGAGACAGGCTGTTGACTATTCGAGCCATACGGGGCTACCGGACGGTCTTCGGTGAGGCGGTGTGCCTGCTGGCTGGCCTGCCCTGGGACCTAGAAGTTGAAATCCTCGCGTTATTACATTTTTGGCGTGAGGAGGTAAAAGCCCGGGGCTGCATGCCAGCCCCAGGGGTACTGTGGAGGGGCAGGGATGACCTGCGCGGGAGCAAAGGCTGGATCACCCCAGTGCCGGCCTAAGAACCGTGGAGGCCATGCTGTCCTCAAGAGGTGGCTGGACAGGTGACATGGCACCATTATCTACCGCATGTCGGGACATGGTTGTTTCGAGAGGTATCTATTTGGTGTGGTGGGGAGGGATACCCGCCGACAACGGAATGCCACTACTGTAACGTATGTGCCGAGGAGACGACCCAACATGCGCTGAAGGAGTGCCCAGCCTGGACGGAGCAACACTGAGAGCTATGGGTTATCGTGGGGCACGACCTCTCGCTTCTGGCCTTGGTTCAAGCTATGGTGGACAGAAAGAGGGCATGGCGTGCCGTCCTCGCATTTTGCGAAGACATAGTCCCGGAAGGAGGTCGCGTAAAGATTAATGGAGGCTCGGGTGGTGGGTGACAGGTGAGGTGAAGCCAGACTCAGGGTCAAATTCAATCGTGGGGCGCTTTTTGCGCTCCTTTCGCCCTATAACGACGGTAAAGCCGTTGTCATCGAATTCCCGGGATGGCCCCGGAGTTGGTTTGGCCTCCATATCCGATTCGCAATCGCGCTTGCGCTGAAAGCGCAGAAGATGGCGCAGAAAGCGCGGATGGGTACGTAGAAGGTGCGAAAAGTTGCACGTCAGGCGTGGGAAATTGCGCGGTAGGTGCGGGCGTTACCGGGTTGTAGGCCGGTGAGGAGAGGGCATCGGTCAGGTGGATTGAACGTCCAGCCTAGGCCGCAAAGTTTATGAGAGGTTAAGAATTTGAAAAGCGCGAATACGAAATCGTCGTTGGTTGCTATTGGGACTGAGGGTGTGAGTGATTAAATCATCCCACTTGGCGGCGGAGAGATGTGTGCTTAAGAAAAAAATCCTACAAACTTGCGCTACGCATTGTTTAGGGTGCTAGGGTGAATACCTTACTGCCGCCTAATGCGGCAATCTTAGATAAATACAGGAATAAAATTGGTCGCCACAGATGGTGAAAGGTGTATATCTAGTTTACTTACGTACACAGGACCTGCCTACGAGCACACTAACACAACACTATACTACACAGAACTAATAATCGATTAAGCCTGACCGTTGGAAAAACAATCAACAACCTAGATAAGTTTTTCTTTCTTGAAGATGTTTTTTCTTCCTGTTATTTTCACTTGCGATTCCGGAGTCCGAGCAACGACACTAGTAATATCATTGATAAAATCAATGTCAAAATTCTTTATTCAAAATTGGATTGGTTTACAATCACTTTTTGACGTCCATTGATTCTACTATCTGTTCGGAAAAAAACCTCGGTATGAGCGCTGAATAATTTGTGCTTCCGCATTGGCTTCGCAACAATAATTTGCCAACGTTCAACTCGAAAGGGAGTGTGAGCTGAACTAAGTACATTCTCAGATCGAAGCATGTCTTAATTCACACCCATTGACTTAAGGTAGCAGCGAAACGGAAGATCCAAGACCTTTAACTCCTGAATATTTTTTGGTAGGGTAAGCTTTGGTAGTGACAACGAATAACAATTATGATTATACGAATATGGACAATTCACGCAGGTGGCAATTAACTCAACGACTGGTGCAATGTTTCTGACGTAGGTGGAAGAACGAATAGTAATAAATTTCTTCCAATGACATAAATGGGCCGTACATTCTTTAGACTTTAAAATCAATGACATAGTATTAGTTAAAGACGACAACGACCTGCAAATGGTTGTATGGCAGTCTTTGAGATTCATCTAGGAGATGATATCATAACACGTGTCGTCACTTTACGGTGCAAGGGGACCACTATCGAACGTCCAACTTTAAAGTTATGTCTGCTTCCCGTAAAAACATAAATGTTCATATTATACTAACAACCAAATGTAGGTTAATTGACATAATTTTAAAGAGTTTTAATCTGTTCTTGTTTATCGTGAATTCATGTTTTATTATATTAATGTGTTTATAGTTGACATCGTCATCTTGAAATTTTACATAACTTACTTTTTTATGCAATTATTTCATGGTGGGCAGTGTTATGAGGATATATGTACATTAACATATATTCCTTTTGGTGGGCGAAATGTTCAATGTTACTAAGCAACCAAATCAAAAAACAAACTGTTTTTTATATAATATGACATCAGCAATCCATCTTTTGTACTAGTCTAAAATGAATTTATATAAAAAGTCTTTCTCTGGGGTACCAACGTTTCGATGGGGTATCACTCGTTTCAAACAATATTGTACCGATATTGTACACCAATGACGATGGGAGTTTTTATAATTTTTGGTATGAAATACATATATAGTTTACGCGTGAAAGACCATGCAGACCACATATCGGTATCATATCTGGATAAAAACGCTGCTCTCCGAGGAGTGCAGCAGCAAGTCACTTGTTATGTGATGCAAAATAAAAAATGAACAATATTTTTGTGCGTATTCAAATGACTGCGGTTTTAATTAAAAAAATATAAAGGCGATGTTAGGGGACGCTCAAAACATGTGTACAATATAAAACTTACAAGTCAGTTTTTAATGAAAGTATTTTATATTTTCCAACAGATTCTATTCTAAAACATATGCAAATAACATAATTTATCTCAATTAAAGTGCTTTAAAACGCTTACATTATGTCGCTTATGTATTATTTACGCCTGAAAAGCATTTATAAAAGCGCAACTTATAAAACATTGAAGATTATGAGTGTTAAGGATTAAAAAAAAAGAAAATAATAAGTGATTTGATTATAAAGTTTCAAAAAATTTAATTTCCAAATAATGATTAATGATTTAAAATGCACCAAGCCAAATATTTTATTATATATTCTTTAAAAACTTCTTATTCTTTAACTAATTTATTTAAATTTATCTATCTTTGACTAATTTATCTAAATTAAAATATTAAAAAAAATGTATAAAACAGTACCGGATTTTGTCGTTTTATTCTTAAACGCATTCACTTGGACATGGTTCACTTTGAGTCATTTTTATAAATATTTATGTATTTTTACTAACCCCAAACATGGCGACGGAACTGATGACCCCAAACATGGCATATTTTATAGTTCATGATTTTCAAATGAAATTATTAATTAAATTATTTGTAATACTTTTTACCTATGTGTATCACATTTCTGCTTTTAATTTTTTTTTTCAAAACTAATTCCACATAAATTTTTCCATTCACCAGCTCCCTTGGCAAAGTGTCTTTGATACATCGTATAGCTTTCAGAGAGACATAGCCGGTGATTTATCTTGGCAACTCTGACAATGTGTTTCGCCGTTATTCTGGAATATGTCCGCATTTTAGATACGAAATGTTTCTAACTAGTGATCTACTCAAGATATCGTTTACTACTATATTTTTTGGGTTGTTGTGATATTTGTTATATTCATACTTACTGTGACAAATACAGTATAGATGTAATTGCAATATATTTCGTATACATTATAATTCGAATTGTTTCTTCCTTCTCCTTTAATTTTATTGTGTTATATGAATTTTGTATGAGTAAATGAATAGTTTCTTTATGAACAAACCGAGAGGTCTGTACTTGAAAATAAAAAGAATAGAAAATATTTATACTTGCCAGTTTTAGCTATTTATTGCCCAAATAGAAATTAAACTAGTCTTCTAATTTGTTTGCCGAAAAACCATGGTTGCTGCTTATGCATTTTGATAATTTTAAAGACTAATAAGTAGTCCCGAAATTATGCGTAGAATACAATGTTAAGAAATTTTGGGTGACGACATTAAACTAATACATTTTTTCTACATACTATTTATTTCATCTCTAATATGTCTAAGATGTGATTATTGCGACTAATTACAGAGGACTGGCATTTATAGACCACAGGACCACAAGTATAAACCACATTTATCATGCCCGTCACTAATCCCATAGATTGAAATTTAAAAGTTACTGTAGAAAATGTTGGTGAAAGAAATATATATTATAGTACTGACTATTCCGATAAGAATAGTTATGACACATACTAAACAAGTCTGAAACCCATTTTGCAATTGCGCAGCCTGAACGCAAAATACGCTCTGCCTTTGATGATACGACTTTAGCCTTGATCCTTAAATCATCTAAATCATTAAGTCAAACAACGATATTCATTCGACGACCATACCACTCACTAAGTATAAAGAACTTTTTGGTTGTGGCTAATGTTAAACAATTACTGAAAAGTAACTACTGGCTGTCATAAACAGACGGATATGAGGTTGTTTTGTGAGAAATTAATTTTGTGATTCTGTTGAATTAAGTTTTACTTTTACTAAAACACAGAACATTAAGGGGTAGGTAAAATGAAAAAAGTTATATATGAAATAATAAACGTGGTTTTATATAATACATATTGCATCTAAAGGATCTCTCTGTTTAGCCTTAATCTAGCAGACCAGAACAAATTCATGAAATAAGCGGTGCCTTTTTTATAAACAACATTTAACGAAATCTTTCGACTTCACAAGAATCATCATTCATCATTTATTGTTCTGTCGGAAAAAAAATGTATGGCTACGACATCTTACACTCAAATAAATAAAATTATTGAAATTCTTTACTTAAATTATTGTTTACATATAGCCCGTTGTTACTATATGTATATAACTTTGACAAATATTGCCCTTCGGTTATGAGGGTACAAGGGAATGTGAAATATTAATAATGAAATAAAAAAATATATTCATGAACACCTAATGTCATATTGCCTCGTTGTCGTCATAATGTCTTCTGATTGAGTACCTTCAAATCTTAGTACAACGTAATTACTGTGTTGTAATCAGTAACACGACCCTCGTCCTTAGCGAAAACTTGACGTCAAAGGTTACCTGGCGAACGGTTTATAAAAGTAATTATCGTTATTTTCGTAGTCATTTCTAAACCAGACTTACATAAAGAGGTAAAGGTCTTATCGATAGTTTGTGATGTTATTTACTAAGTGCCATATTATATTGAAGAAGTAATATAAATTACTTAGTCTGGCCATAAATACTGTTACAATTAAAAATATACAAAATATTACTTTTGAATTTGGTCGTTTTTATACGATTATTCGTTGTGTTTTCTTATTATCGCGCCAATATATTGTAAAATATTTTGCGATATTTAAATGGAGTGGGGTAGTAAGGAGAACCGAATCGCTGTGATTACATTATATAAAGTAGGTATGGAGCCAAATACAATTTTTAAAATCCTCCATACGCTTGGTATTAGTCAAATGTTTGTGTATCGGGCTATTGATAGGTACAATGAAACCTTTTTTATTTGTGACAGAAAAAGATCTGACCGTCCACGTAGTGTTCGTACGAAAAAGGCGATCATAGCAGTAAGGGAAAGAATTCGAAGAAATCTTCTCCGAAAGCAAAAAATTTTATCTCGGGAGATGAAGATAGCACCTAGAACCATGTCACGTATTTTAAAAGATGACTTATAATAGGAGTTGCAGCCTATCAGAGTTGCACTGGTCATTTCCTAACTGCTAATTTAGGAAAGAATAGGGTGGTAAATTCAAAACAACTACTTAAGTGGTACGCAAAGGGAGGTTACAGAAAAATTTTGTTTACGGATGAGAAATTTTTTATAACTGAGCAATATTTTAACAAACAAAATGACCGACAGTTTTAGTTTTATAATTTGGAGTCCCTAAAACAAACCATAAGATTGCCAGTGAAGAATTTTACTATAGAAAGAGTGCGTGCTGCTATTGATAACTGGCCTTGGCGTTTAAAGGACTGTATTGCAGCCAACGGAGTCTACTTCGAATAAGCTTTATATATTTTTAATGGTTTTATATCAATGTATTAAACTAACACAATGTAATAGTAATACATGATACGTACAATAAAAGATGTTGTTTTTCTTTGTAACAATATTTATGGAAAGTTGCAAATACTTAGTGTAATAAAGAAAAGAAAGCTAATAATTTCATCATAGCTGCAGTGTAACAACATATATTTATTTAAGGGGTGAAACAAATGTATTATCGGCTCTTTTAGTAAATGTCTTTCATACATCGTATAGCTCTTAGAGAAGTAGACAGTGATTTATCTTGGCATGCTTAACAATGCATTTGGCCCAATTCGTAAAAGACGTTTTCTTTTTAGATAAGAAATATTACCTAGCAATGAATGTTTCAACATGTTTTATTTATTTTTTCAGTTTCGGAATATTTCATACTATGTATATGATTTAATTCAAGTATTTGGACAAAAAACCTCGCGTGCTTTTAATATGGTTTAAGGCTTGATCGAATATCACTTAACATACCTTGTTATAGTTATTATCCTTCTAGATGCCATTTTGATGTTGTTTAAATTAAATTTATATTAATACAATATATGAGGTCAAAGCTTGTTGGAGTACCTTATTGGAATTGAATTTTTGCCCTTTGAAAAAATTAGACAAATTTCGTAAGTAGTGGTAATCTGTTGGATCAAAGTCTCCCAGAGGTCGCTTAGTGTGTGTTGGAGGTATTTTAGTCGAACCTCCCCCAATTAAACGGCCGTTTGTCGTGAAGTATGTGGTCTAGCGTTATCCTAAAGTTGCCCACGCTTGGTTGTCTAACCCCTTTTTCATCATGGTTTTCAATTGTTCATAATGATAATACAGACCTGTTGTAATCGTCTTGTCAGATAATAGAAAGCTGTAATGTATAACACCAGCACTGGACCACCAAACACTTACCGGTACGTACGTACCGTACGGTCAATTTGTAGCACAGGATGCATTTTTCATTACAAGTAAAGACGTAACGTATACGACTCAAAATTTCTTCATTATTTTGATGGCTGCATAATGTATCGCAGCACTCAATGCATGTTTGTTGGTAGATTTAGCTTAATTCATGTGGTATCAATTTATCGAGCTTTTTTCACTTTTCATTTTTGTTTAAAGTGAATTAAAATAATCACTCACAGCGAAGCCTACCGCTAGCTTTGACGTGGATTACGATCGATTCTTTATTATCAATTAGGGTCTACGGGTTGTGTTCTGTAGGTCAAAATTCCTAACACAAAAAGGTTAGAACTCAAGGTGAATCGCGCTTGCTTGTACAGTAGCTTTCCCATAAATATCATTAATCCGTTGAGGCGTTTCTGTAGCGCTTATACCTTGGTGGAACTCACATTTGTAAATAATGCGAAATTTTAAATTATCCATTACGATTAAAATATTACAATGTCAAAGAATAAAGTAATAGTGCGAAAATATGTAAATCACTAAACTCTAAACGAAAAATACGAGGTCAAAATTGTAATAAATTAGTTGAAACTGAAATTCCAAACCAAATCCCAGATATTTGATATTGATGTGGTCAGTTTGAAAAAAACGCTAACTTCGTATGTAACTAACTACATATTAGTAATTATAGACTTATATACGTATATATTAAAGACAAATTTAGGATTATCGAGGTATAAACAAGCACTCTATTGTATAGGTACACTCAATGTTTGATATGATTATAGACCACTAGTTTATAGTTTGATATAAAAATTTAATTTGTTAAAAAAATAAATTCAATAAGTTCAAATAAAATTAGCGCATGCAATTTTATGCGAATGTGGAAACTATTATCCACTACAATATACAAGAACCTTCAGTTATAACATTCAACTTCGGTTCCCTGTAGCAGGAAGTTTATGAAAGTATGTAAATAAATCTGCTTCACAGTACTTTCGATTAGCAAACTCTAATTATTAATAGAAGACAGAACTGTTCGTTTATTTATAATACAGAATACAGAAGAAATATTTTAAATATTCAAAATATGTAAAAATATTTCTTCTGTAATGAAAGAGCAAAAATTAAGTTTTGTATAGAGCACAATAGTTTATAAAACAATGGAGAAGCAATAACAAAAGTTATACTGTAGATTGACCAATACGTAAACTAAAAATAAAATGCCTACATATAGCATAGACATTTCGAAATAATGAAACTTATTCATATAAAAAAGGGATGGTGTGCACTTGAAATGAATAATAAAAATGATCAAGCGCTAAAATAAAAAAATTATGTAGACAAAAATAAAGCGAAAAGTTAAGCAAGATATGTACCTGATGGTAAGCAAAATGCCTGCCTTTAATAACCACCGGATCGTCTTGGTCCTATGCTGCACTATAGTAATAATAAGCTAAAATATTGTAGTGCTTACACGATATTACAACCTTTGTTGGGTACCGCCGCTTACAACATTTCCACTGCAAAGAGCAGTACGGCTATATCGCACCGTACCCATTGCGTAGCTACACTGAGTCGCCGTAAACAGGAAAAAGGTCTACGCTTCTCTTTCCTCGCAACTCCACTTTTGCATCAAGTTAAAGGAAGCTGGCTCTAAACTACTCTCGATCTTTTTCTCTCGATTTGTAAATGTTTAAGTGGTTTCATTTTATTAAAACAAAATATCTGAGAGAGTTTATCATCAAATCATAAGTTAACTTTATAAAATAAGGTCACCCGATTTGCATGTCTATGGGTAGAAGGGAAAATAATATGTTAACATATATTTTGTTTATCGTTTGTAATCTCAAAATGTAAAGAAAATTTTCTCTTTGGATTATTTAACAACATCTTGCATTCTTAAAAAGTGTAGGAAACTGTTATCTATTCATTTATATATGAATGTTTTTGACAAAGGACTGGTGCAATGGAGTGCAACTTCACTAATTACTTGGTAGGGGGTTGTGACAGTTCCTCGATAAATAGAGCTGAAAGTTTCCTAGACAGAAAAAGTTAACGAACACATCGAAGCTTAATTGTCTCAATTAACTTTTACTCATTTCGTATCACTTTAATATATGTATATAAATGTAATAAATAACTATCCAGTGAATTATAAGGGCACACTTACAATTTGTTATGCGCCTGAAGTTTTAATTTATGATAAATAATGATTTACGTTAACTGAAAAGTATACATTATTTAAGGAGTATACAAAATAATTTTGATGTACTACTTGTAGCTATTGATAAAAAAGACACTTTATTTGACATTATATTGCTGACAGAATCCTGGATTCACGACTTCTCAATAATTTATAAATATAAATTCCACAATTAACCGGTTATAACTATTTCAAAACAAATAAGATAACTAATGAAAACAGTAGTGTGGTTACCTATGTGAGAGATGGAGTCTTGTGGTCTCAGAACCATCAATAAGTCAACTCCTTAGCCATTCACATACCTAACTTCCTTTTAGGTAGATACCGATCGCCATCATATAGACTTCTAGATAATTTTCTGACCACTTTAGAATATTTTATTGACCGAACAAATTAATCGGACATAATTGCTGGAGATTTAAACATAAACATAATGAATACTTCAGATAATCTACAATGTCTAGAATATCAATGTTTTATGTCCAAGTTCGGTTTTTTCCCAGCTATTATGCAACCCACTAAAGAAGCTTCTTTTATTGATCGTATATGTGAAAAGTTCTATTGGATACCAGGATGTAACTGGAATATGTCAAGCTCATATTACTGATCCTTATTCAGTTATGGTTGGCATAGCTTAGATAAGATTAAACCTAAAAAGCCCAGCCGATTTATAATAAAGCGGGATTATGATCACATTAAACAAGATCTCTAAGGTGTCGATTGGTCAAATGTTAATAATGAAATCACGGTAAACAAAGCAAATGACATTTTTACAAATATATTATGACATATTTAACAAAAATACACAGGAAGTCAAAGTAAGCAGTTCAAAACATTATTTAAAGCCATGTATCGCAACAGGGCTAAACAGATCCATGAGAAGTCATGACCCTTTACAGTCTTCCTAGAAATGAACCAAATAATAAAGTTCACCGAATAACTTTTACGTTGTATCTTAACTTCTTTGTAGATTTATTGAAAGTTATATTGTATGGTATTACGAAGTTAAAAAGTAAAAGTTAGTATGAAAGTAATCAGCTTCAACAAAATAAAGGTAATCCCAGGAAATTATGGCCATCAATAGTAGTAGAGTATTCTATGTTACGCTGATGATATTGCAGTTGTTTTTTTTCGGTTCTACATGGCACGTGTGAGCATGTGAGCTTCTTCGCTGTGGAAGGAATGACATTGATTTCAAAGTAGTTACATATGAGCTTCTTAACGTTTAATACTAAGAAGATGCATTACCTGTGCTTTTATAAGGGCTCTCATTCGGCACCGAAACTTGATACCGACATTAGAATTCATAAAGACTTGTGTGATAATCTCTTCAGTTCATTCGAGACACTCACTCACACAAATGTAATAAAATACCTTGGGATGCATATTGATGAAAATCTTGGTTTCAAGACACACATTCAGTCACTTGAATTCGGAAAGTAGCAGGCATAATGCAAAATTTGCGTGATGTGGCATGTCAACCCTTGTTAAAATCAGTTTACTACGTACTATGTCAAAACTGATTGATACTGCATATGATATGTTGGGGTAGCGCTGCAAAGACTTTCACGGTCCAGGCTGAGAGAGCGCAGTGGGCTGTATTGAAAGTCATGCTCAGAAAGCCCTTCAGATATTTGACCTCAAGTGTGTACAGTGAAGAAGAAGTGCTGATCGTCCACCAACTGTTTATTCTCAAAATAAGTCAAAGTAAAATCAGTGCATATAAATCTGTCATAAACTCTAGGAATTATGAACAAATGACCACTCTGAGAGTTTTTAAAGTTTTGAAACCACTTTCTTTATTAATACCTATTAATAGATATATAATTATTTATTACTATTACCTGTATATTTTTATTAAAAATATTCATTTCGATTGCGTATAAAGTTTTAACTATTGAATAGATGCTAGACTAGATCATTTTATATATTTGCTGTCACTGCTTGATAAACTTTTTTTTATCGGGATTAGGAGGCAAACGAGCAAGCAGCTCACTTGTTGGTCAGCGGACGCCGCCGCCCATGGACATCTGCAACATCAAGGGACTTGACACTTGCAAATGCATTGCCGACCTTTAAGGTGGGAGTATGCTCTCTTCTTGCAGGTTGCAATGTCGCGGTCCGGAAATACCGCTGGCGACAGCCGATTCCAAAAGTTGGTAGTGCGTGGGAGAAAATTACGGGGAAAACGCACGGTGGTGGATTGCCAGCTATCCAGGTGGTATCGATGGTACCTGGAGGTTTGTCGCGTTGTTCGAAGGCAGAACTTAGCAGCTGGTATTAATCCGAACTATTCCTCAGAACACTCCCCATGGTACATCCGATAGAATATGCAGAGAGACGAAACATCTCTCCGCATAGCCAAAGGAAACTTAGTCATAGACGATTCGGGCACCTTTGTGTTGGATGCGATCAAATGGAAGAAGCTGGTATGGTGGCGTCCCAGTCCAGAGGTTATGTCCATTACCCCATATGCGGCTGCATTTGTGGTTTATAAAGTTGGAGGCAGTGGGCCAACTGGAAATAGTGTCTGACTCTGCTGAGGACACCGAGCTTTTTAGAAGCTATCTTGGCTTTTCCGTCCCAATTACCGCGAAACTGAACGTCGCTCCATATGTCGACGCCAAGAATTTCGATCGACGTTGTAGCTGCGAGGGGAGTGGAGCCTTCAATTAGAGCAGACACGACAAAGGGTTTCTTTTTGGTGGTGAACGCGCAAACTTGTGTCTTAGTAGGGTTAAAGTGGACTTGGTTAAATCGATCCCAATTTGAGATTTTACTTGATAAAGTCTCGACTTCAGACACAAGTTTGTTTCGGTACTCGTCGACGTGTTCCTGAGAAATATTTGCTCGACCGGTATATAAAGCATCATCCGTACTGTCATCTGCATAACAATGAATCTTACTAATATGCGACAAGTTATTGATATGCAGAAGAAGCAGTGTGGGAAGCAGGAGGCATGCAGCCTTGTGGGACATCAGCATTCACGGGTTTAGCATGGGAGCATGCACCATTAACTACGTCTTTACTGACTGGCTTCAATCCTATAGAAAAATAGTTATCCAATCGCATAATTTCTCAGGAAGCCCGTAGGTTGTTATCTTGGAAAGAAGTGCATTGTGCCAGACCCAATCGAAGGCTTTAACTACGCCCAAACTAACGGCCAACGCGCCCCCTTGCTTTCGACCCCCTCTGTCCATCAATGTGTAAGATACACAAGAATATCACCAGCTATGCGACACCGTCGAAAACCTTACTGATGATCACTAATCAGCTGACGCACCTCAAGGTACCGTATGAACTGGTGGTTAGTTATGGACTCTATAATTTTGGAAATCAAGGAGGTGATGGCAATAGGCCGATAGTTGGACGGATCCGAGTGCTTACCTTTTTAGGGATCGGGTGTACCAGAGCCGTCTTCCAAGATTTCGTTAGTACGCTTTAAGAGTAAGAGTACCGAAAGCGACGCTTTAACCGTTCCAACTCAAGGGTGCACCGTCTTTACCACGATGAGGGGGATTCTGTTAGTTCATTAATTTGTACTTTATATAAATATATATATATATA
>DWHO01002421.1:0-13390 GCA_018247575.1 Eurytides lysithous rurik
AGTCTAAATATTATTAATACTATTATAATATTGATCGTAAATCACAATTTTTTTCATTTCCAGCGAAACGACATCTGCATTATTTCGTTATTTAGACTTATGTTTTCCCGAGTAGCGTTCCCCCGATCGATTAGTGGGTTATTGTTTCATTTGAGTGGATGGCACTAAATTGCCACCATTTCCCTTACTTTATAATTGACATTAATTTGCGAGAATAAATGGCGATGCCATAATACTATTTGAAGTCAGACAATATATAAAAAAAAGTATTTAATGAGCATTTGGATTGGCTAAGCGACACGTTTTTTTATAAATACATTGCGTCAAATGTTATTTTTTAATTTGTTCAAAATTGATAAAAAATCTTACAAACTGAGATGAAATTTCGGGTTAAATACTTTTTGTTCAATTATTAATTAAATATAAAGAGAACTAATTGTTATTTTACATTTTGTATAAAAGAGGTTTACTTTCCATCAAATCAACAGTCACAGTTTCCAATTTATAATACCAGTAAACTTATGTAGTGGTGATACTATTATCAATTAAAAAAAAAATTGTTTAACCGGAATGCGCTTAGTCTATATACGTATTATTTTATTAAATTATAGTATAATTTTATAATATAATACGAATATGCTATTTCAGGACTTGGTTTAAAAAAGTTTATATTAGTCATATAAATTGGAAATCTGTAATCACAACATGACTTAGAATATCGCTTCAAATAGGGGCTGAAGTCTATTTGAAATTAAAGTTACCAAAGGAAAATATTTCCGAGACGTCGGTTCGGGGAAGTTTTGTCTTTGTCATGTAAGAAAGTAAGAAGTACAGGATCGTTTATCTTCGAAGAACGGAGGAGAAAGCTTCGCGTTTGCATCTCTAGTAATAAATGTGTGTGCCAACGCTGGAGCGGTAGCTAAAAGCGGATTAAGCGATAATGAATCAGGATCGTTTGGAAGATTTTATGTTTCGCCATTAATTTGTACTGATTTTAAGCTTGAATCATAACTGGTCGACAAGTGAAAAAATATTTGTAATTCCGCGCTGTTCCGTAAATACTTTGTCTAGTTTTATTTTATAAACAATAACTTACTAAAAGAGAAGACTCTCAATTTGTTTCATTTTGGAGTGTATGTTACTCGAAAATTCCGCTAAATGTAAGCCATTTCTATTTTATTTTTAATTATAGAAGATGATTTATTGGTTTAAGATAGTTAAAAAGCGTAAAATAAACTGTTTTAAAAATGAACACATTTCCACTAAAGGTCCGTGCAATTTAAAAGAATACCTATAGATAGAGGTTTGATCCAATAAGCACGCAAAGTGGTGAAAAATTATTTAGTTCTAAACTAAGTTTTTAAATTAAAACTACCATTTACATAGCAATAAGCTAAACAAAAATGTTTACATTCTGCATAAAGTGGTCGTAGTTTTGTTTTCGTTGTAATTAAGAAATTCTGTTCACTTCTAAATTCGCTTATATGATTTTCAATATAGAAAATATCGTATTAAAAAAATCCTTGCTCACGGTAAAAGAGTCACGTAACAGATCCTGCTGAATGGACCGGTTCGAACCGGATTAGTACCATCACCCCAAAAGAAAAAGTAAATCGGCGCGAAGTGGAATTGTTATTACTTCCGTGTCTCGTTCGGTAAGTGAGGTGACTAGCAGCTCATCCCCCTTCCTCCTCGTCTCTCCCCCTCCTGAAATTCCCACTTAAAACTTTCGTAACGTATTTGCAAGTCTTTCAATTGCGAATGTCCATGGGTAGCGGTAATCGCTTACCATCAGGTGATTACTTGCTCGTTTGCCTTCTACTCCATAAAAAATACTCTTGCAGAGTCCGCCTGGGTTGGCACTACTACATTGCCAGATTCGACCCCCAAGTCTAACCACTACTGCCTTCCTGCGAACGACAATGTTACCAGTGTAATTATTCGGCATAGAGATATATACATCTTAAATTTATGGGTGACACGTGCAGCGCCAGCAGTGTCACACAGAACCTGCCTGATCAGGGTCACTTTGTGCTTGTCATAGACAGGCGTCTCGCTTACCACCAGACGCACGACTTGATTTATGTCCCTTAAAAATAGCACATAGCATATTTTTTACGATCAAAGTCAAAGTCACAATTCTTTATTCAAAATTGGATCGGTTTACAATTACTTTTTGACGTCTAATGATTCTACTACCTGTTCGAAAAAGAATGCCCTAGTCCTGAGAAGAATAGGCTAAAGAAACTCCGCGGGATCTTAACTCTCTTTTTCTAGAGAAAAAATTGCGCTGACAAGTTTTTATAATTTGCATCTCGAAATAGCTTGGAAGCGATCACATTATTCCCATGGTGTGCTATTTAATGAAATCAATGAAACGAAGAAGTTATTTGAGTTCTTGTATTAATAGTAATAATTTTGATTTAAATTTGACTAGCATTCTAAACCATTTTCGATTGTCTCGTTAGCGATTTCAAATTGACTTACGTATTTTGCTTTGCACGCGTGTTTAAAATGCGAATATGTATTAAAATGCGTCGCACCTACATTGAAATTCAGATTATAAAGACGCGAGTAAACAATTGTTCACGCGTTGCGCAGAAAGCTTTACGGGCCAATGTTTTCGCTTTGAAAGCCTGTATAGTGTTAAAGAAATTATGCGCGGCGAGCAACAGGCTCAGGTGCTTTGTGAAACAAATTATAGTTCTCCTGTAGGCCTAACAATACGAATATTTGTATGCCTTCCTTTTCAGTTACCACGGCTTTTATCTCCGCTGTAACGATTTTTCCCAAATCCTTTCAAACGAAGTGTGCAACGTGACTGAGATAATGCAAATAAAAAATGTGAGTATGAATAAATATGAGTGATATCGTAATTTTGTCAATAATGTTAAGTATACTTTGTATGCATTTTGTGATTTGATTTTGCTTTGCTTATTTGACATTGTTTCCATATGAACTATTTGAGAAAATAAAAATATTTCAAATTATCAAAAGTATATTGAAAAATCAAAATATCTTCTACCTAGGTCTATATTATATTTATATAGACAGATTTAAGATCAGTTTTTTTTAATCCTTTTTATTTATCTCGTCACCTCATTTTCTATTCTGTTGTCTCAACTTCTATTTGTTGTAGTCAATAAAATATTTTGTTAAGCGGATAAACACGCAAAATTATGTAATTGTCATTTACTCTATATACATTACTATCACTACTATAGTGGGGTTATGGCGTCTATAACCTTATAATAGGTTTGTAGAACAGTTTAACAATTTTTGTAAATCTTACTATAGCGATCCTTTAGATTATTGATGTGGTATAAATTTTTGTGGCCACCAATATAGCTAATTCAAGCAAACAAAACTTCCCTACAAAATATACAATCAGCTCATGATGCCACCATTAAGAATATTACAAAAAATAAAAAACACCAATTTAAGATAAAAAATCATTTCTCATGATTGGCAATGGACTGATTTCAAATGAGTCATACGTTTGAAAAGTGTGATTCACGTTCTGATTCAGTCAGGTATACAGTCCAAATAATATTTATATATTATTTATAGAAGTAAATATATATATAAATTAAAATTAAATGCATCACTTATTTATTTGATTATTCAAAATTATTTGATTGTACTCCTATTCAAATATAAATAAAACGGTTAACTTCTATTGTTGTATTTTAAAAATAATTCACGAGAAAAGTAGTTGAAATTACTAAAGAGAAATAAATTGTTTTCGTTTACCGTTATTCTCCAATCCTTTGACTCCGAAAAATGTTGCTTGAGTACGTTTCGGAATTCTGTTTAGTGCATAATTTTCGTAAGTACTGTATTTCTACTTTCAAAGTGACCTATTTATATGGCTTTTGTATACCTTTAGTTTTTTTTGTTTTCAAGTACATATATATGCAAAATGAAAAGAATATACTTAAAATGAAAAGGCTTATATAATGGTCGAATCGCTTCGGTATGAAAGAATCGGCTTCGACCACTGATTCAAACAGCATAGAAATCACATTGCCTAGGTCTTAAACTAGTTCTAACAACTGACAGTCCTGGTGTAATCTAGTTAAAATGGTCAAATATAAATTAGATATATTATTCTGGTTCCAGTTTTCGATTATTAAAGAACGTAAACGTAAAATTCATCACGACCGCAAAAACAGTGCCAAATAATGAGTTGTGCAAGCGTCGTTATTTCCCGAAACACTGTTATTGCAAAATCGAAAATTTAATATATTAAATATATATAGTATGTGTGTAAGCCAAAACCACGAAAAGTAAATTAACAGAACATGTTCATGACGACTAGGTATGACATGCTTTTCAAAAATGTTTAGTTAGGAATTGTTTGTTAGGACATCAATAACTAATTTGAATGGAATATTGTCTGAAAATAAGAGAAGAAAGTATATAGTCCGAGTTCAGAACATTAAACAAAATATGGAACAAGTAGTTTGAAGATCAATTCTCAAGAAAATTTTTGTACACATAACAAGGTAATTAACATTAAGAAACTATTGAAATTGACTAGCTGTAGTGTAAAGCCGGCAGACAGATTATGCAAAAACATATAAATTAAAGCGAAGTATTTTAGTTTTTATTCTGCATATATCAAACTGAAATAAATAATTAAGTATTGGGGGTAGGCTAGATGATTATCATTTCAGTCTGTCATGAGACTACAAAAAGACGTATTAATAAAAAGGCATAAGATCCTTAAATTACTCTCATGCTACGAATGATATATCGAAGGCAGTTTGGGTCAACTATGACATTATGACTTGGAAGATCTCAGTCTGTTCCAATACCGTGATCGCTGCTGAATGGGCCGGCTTGAGCAGGACTGGAGTTCCACGACTTCACTGAAAATCGGCGTGAAGTGAAAGTGTTTGTGCTTCAATGTTTAGTCTGATGGGCGAGGTGGCCGGTGGCCTCCATATCTTCCACTCCCTTACCCCACCCTTCCTCTTTCAAAAATTCCCACGGCCGGCAACGCATTTGCAAATGATGTTGGGAATTTCCATGGGCAGTGGCTATCGCTTTTCATTTGATGAGCTACGACGCTCATTTGCCGACCACTCCACAAAAAAAAGAAATCAAAACTAAATTAACGTACAGTATTCACGTCATCCTGAGGAACTGCTGCCACAGTTTTAAATTACTCGTGGGCAAATTTTACATATTATTATCTCAAGTCAAGTGTTCCGCAATTAATATTATAAATATTCCCTTTATAAGACACCACCTGAAATTAGTTATACACAGATATTCAGAGAAAAAAAAATAATTAAGGGAAATTTTAAACCTCAAATCTCCTGAATAATTAATACTAAAAATAGAACAAATTTTATAAAACTATAAACTTACGATCTATTACTGACGACGTAAAATTGCGAAGAAACACTTCTGTGATTACAAAATCACGTACGTAACAGGAGTTGGGTTACATGCGATGCCAAGAATTCCGTAAATCGGATGCAAACGATACATTCTGGCGGTAGACCAATAAATCACCGAGCTACTCGCTGCTCCAGCGAGACTATCCAACAAATCAGTCCACTACGATCCAACTGCTTGACGTGAATGCTTCTTGCGTATTTGCTAGTCGAATGCAAATAAAACTAAAGTTACGTGTTGCCGCCAACAAAAACTTTGTTGTTGTTCGCCTTATGCTTTTAAGCTTTTATTATATCGCTTTGGATTCAGTTTTAAGCAAACGGCATGCAATAAAAATAAAGGAATATATTTAAAATTAAATGTTCATTATTTTACTTTATTTACCATGGCCTATATGTAATGCCTTGTGTAGAGCGACAGATTTCTCTCATTTCAATGAATTTCTTCATTTTGCTTAAACTTAGTTTCGTTTTGCCATCATGAAATTATTATTCATTGCCTGTGAAGTATCAAAATTTTAAAGAACTTTCGAAAGCTAGTTTATAGGAAATGTTATTAACAATCATTGTATTAAGGCTCTACAGAATCCACCTGATCAAATAACACATTGCTAGTTATTTTACAATTATGTGCATCTATGACCATATACATTCTGGTAAGAAAGACAATGTTTTTAGTTTAATTAATGGTAACCGAACTATACTCCAGAGCCAAAGCTCCTCGAGGCCAAATGGTTTGAACTGTCTTTTTTCACTGGCTTAAGTGACGTTACGGACAAGATGTACATACTCGATCGATGGTAAACAAGATGCCTGCCTGTAATGTCAAAGTGTCTGCTTCGTCCTGCGCTGAGCTATTCATTTAATATTATTTATATCTCAATGCTCTGGCAATATCACCCCTCAAACATGAACATAGAAGTGCTGACATATTACTTGGCGGCATTAATAACTGGCAATGTCCACTGCATTACTACTACCCCAAGCGGTCTCGGCAAAACAACCTCTTCAAGTAAAGTAAACGTTCCGTACCGTAAAAGTACCGGAATACTACTATATAATCATAGGCAAGCACGCCGTTTACCAATAGCCACATGTCATCATCACTTAGTTTCGTAACCGCTTTCCGCGGACATTAGCAACATCGAACATTTTGAAATGCGTTGCTGGACTTTGGAAGGGAAAGGTAGAAAAAGGAAGAAAAGATGAGAGGAGGAAGGGAGACTGGGCCACCGGTCACCTCACTCACCGTATGAAACGCGGAAGCAAAAACACTTCCACTTTACGCCGGCCTACCTCTCTCACTCCCTTCTCAACCTCTTCCTCCTTACCACCCCCTTCCACTCCTTCCCTCTCACTTCTCCTCCCTCCCATTTTGAATAATTGCTCTACTTAAAGGCTGGCAACGCATTTGCAAGTTCTGTAATGCTGCGAATGTCCATGGGCGGCAGAAATCACTTATCATCAGGTTAGCTGCTTGCGGTGCTAATTTTTTTTTATTGAGTAGACTGACAAACGAGCAAGCGGTTCAACTGATGGTAAGCGATCACCGCCGCCCATCAAACATATGACGTTTATGTTACATAAATTATATGATATTCTAGAGGGTTTCCGATTGTTTATGAATTCAATAAATTTAAACAACAACATAATATGAACCACAAATTTAAATGCAGGTTATTAAAAAGACTGTTTTCACGGTACATAAAACATTTGGTTTAGATCAATGTTTTCGCTTTGAATGTTTTTAAAGCGTTAATCTATACGGGGCTAGAAACAAGCGCAGGTGTATTGTAAAACAAATCAACAGTTCTCCTACAGGCCTACAATACGAGTATTTTAATGTTTTTCTTTTTAGATATCGTGTTATGAGGCTTTGTCTTTAGTCATTTTATATCTCTTCATTCAAACGAATTTTTTGAAAGTATATAGGGGTTTTATTATGAAGTAGGAGGCGAATATTCGCAACAGTAAGTGCCTTGCAAATGCTTACAAATATTTGTATGTTCCGAGAATAGCACATTGTCTGTTTTTAAATGAATTATAAGTAATTACAAGAAATACAAGAGATTATATCGATTCAAAAGTGCTTGTTGAGGCCTATTTGTATAAAAATATTTTGATTTGATTTGATTAGTCAACCGCGCAAGATATATTACAGCGCTTTACCTTTGTACAGACACAGTTTGAACACACTCTTCCCTTACTGTCATAGCCCCATGTGACAGATCTGGCGCAGAGACGGAGACATTAAACCCACCTCTTAGTGACAACTCTTCCAAGCTACTGCTAGACGACGTAGTATAAGTAGACGGGACAACCTTTTTACATGTCCATCCGACGTATGGATCATCTTACTTTTCAGGGAATCGGGTAATCGGCCCATAATGCTCCAACCCAACTAAGAAGCAACAACAGAAAGTTATTACCTTATTGATCTAACTGCTTTATTAATCGCTGAGAATAAATATTTAAAATTAAAACTGCGGCAACAGAGTGGTAAAACTAAATAATAATATATAGTATTGACAAATGCGACAATATTTGCCATACGATAATATCAAAAACTTATTTCGCCATACAATGATATTTTTGATATGAACAAATATCAATAACTTCAAAACATATTTGTTAAATTTTGACTGAAACCGCAGCAACAATGTCGTTAAGTGACAATATATTCGTGTTGCAAAATCGAATTATTATTTGAGTAGATACAGTGATTAAATAAATAATAGCGTACGTTAACATTAATTATAATTGTGATATTCAATTTTTCTACTTTGATGCTGTTCGTCTTCGCTGCATTAGCTGAATCAAACACATTACTTCAATATATAAATAAGCCACAAAATACACACTTTATTTATACCTTATGTTATTTACACATATTACCTTGCAGGGAATTTTATTGAATCTCCTCTAAATTAAGCAGTAAACTTATAAGGTGTTGGAAATAGTTCAAAACGTTTTACGAGAGATGGCGTGAATTATGGATTTTATGCTTTTACCTTCAGAAAAATATTTACTCTTAATCAGCTGTTATTAGGTTTTATTTTTACCACTCATCTTACTTTAATTTATTTACAACATTAAGCTACATTTATTTAAATATGTCTAAATTTATTCCCATGCTTGTTTTTGCTGGGAATTTTACTAATTACTTATACGGTGGTAGAGCCACGCAGTTATTCCCGCTGCTGAATGGGCCGGCTCGAACCGGATAAGTCCCCTACCCATTCCCCTCCTCTCCCTTTCATACTTTTTCCGCCATCTCTCCCCACTTCCTCTCTTTCTCTCCTCCTCTCTCCCTCAAAATATATATAAGAGTTACAATAAGAAATCGTAGGTACGACGGATCGAGGTACCATAAAAGTCCCCGAGGGACTTTGAAAGCTTTTTTTTAACTTGCGACTTATTTTTTTTAACTTAAACAATACGCAAACATTCAAAACAACTTGATCTTTATCCTCTGTGCAGTGCGAAAATCAATATATTGGCCGTTTATTTTTTAATAACACGCAATGGTGTAAGGTTTGGTATACGTAAAGCGTTTAGACAGTTATACTTATATATTTCAAAAATCAGATGCATAATACAATAAGAGAGTTCACGAAAAACTAGCTTTTATATCTGGTTCTGACAGCGACTTAAGCTGACTTTAAAATTCAGAAGTCATAGTAAAATGCTTATTTACCTGATGAATGTAGGATATTTTAAAGGATAGAAGACAAACGAGCAAGCGATTCACTGGTAAGCGATCAGCGCCGCCCATGCAAATCTGCGACGTATAGGGAACAGGTTTTCTTTTAGAAGGTACTTAAGTCGTATTGATCCGAAAATACCACTGCAGTCAACGGTGGTAGAGAGCCATTTAGCCATTTGGTATTGGGGTGCACCAGCCCAGTGATGGGTACAGTATTCCATATGCGGCTGCACTTAAGCATTATAGACAGGTAAACTTTATTACTCAATTTATCGATTACGATTTTTATAGGATATAAAGTAAGAAAGTGCCTAATGGCCAGCGAGAGTAATAATGCTGGCAACATTGACCTTCAAACCGAAAGGAAAACTGACCTGAATACAGGATAACTGGCCTGATCCTAGGATAACTGGTCTGATCACATAATAACCGGCCTGATCACAGGATAGCTGGGAGTACAGTGGTGTGAACATTTGATGTTGATATATATTAAAGTTGTGGTTTTAACTTTTAAAAAAGGATTCTTTTGTAGTCTTTCATGTGTAGTATTCTACCTTCAAGCACTGCTGCAGTTATTTTGCCAAGCGGTTGTGTGCAAGCACTACTGCATGTTAGTATAAAGGGAAATGTTGCCCGAGTAATTATTACGCATACGGATAGTCCATCTCTAGGTGACGAGCGTACTGTAGTTTTGTACTCGTGCAGTTAAAAATGTGTTGTTGTGGGCAACTATGTGCAGCTATGGTCAACTTACCATCAGGCCCGACTCTCTCGTGTTTATTTCTCAAAAAAGTAGCATCTTGCAATCATAGTGAATATTAAATGTGAAAATTCACAAAATTATATAGTAAGATCTTGATTTTCTCACTCTATCCAGTAAAAGTGTATTAGTACGATAATTCCCTAAGTGAGCAATATAGTAACCAATTCACTTGAGGAACAATCGGAAACTTAGCTAATTGCAATAGAAACTTTTGCTAAGCTTATTGCTTACAAGTGTACTGGAAATTTATATAGAAGGCTCGAAGTTCAGATGCTCTTTAGCCGAGAAAGCACTCATCTGCAGATCCTTGCGAAGTTTATAAGCCAAAGGATACGTTTAGATGAAAAAGAATTAAATATACATCGAATATATAAACTTTTTAAATTTTAAAAGAATAAAATTAAAAAGTGGACGCAAAATATGAAATTTATTTACGATCAGAGACTATTATTACCGGATTTATGATTTATATTGATCGTTCTTAAATTTAATCTACGCAAACTGTATTAAAGTTCCTGGACAAATGATTAGATCTCATTATAATAAGTGGTGTCTTGAGGCAATGATAATATGCTACACATTAGTATTCTTGTGTATTCTGAAGGTTTCGTCAAGACATGAGAGATTAACTGTCTTGTTAACAATATTATTATGATCATTAAATCATTTTGTATGTCTAGTAACATTTAACAAAATACACGTAAGTTGACAGACCACGAGAAGAATAGTAAAATAAAAGGTTATTATTGCTTATAGAAGTGCATATGTTTTAAAATTGAATGCAGCAGACGAGCTCACCAAAGGTTATATTTGAAAATGGTCTAATCAATAAAAGTTTTCGCGGTTTTCATTGTATAGTATCTCTTTGTCTTTTGCTAATAATCGAAGAAGCGACTATCCTAGACCTTGGAAACGATATGTTCGAAATTGTATTAAGCGGGATATTCCATTCAAAGATCGTATATGCTTTTTTATGCACAAAGAATTTCTTGCTTGATTATCTATAGCATTAAGTGATCGAGCCTTAGCCAAGTAGAACTTATAGAGGCCCCCGGCGTTGGTTTCAGGGTGAGTTGCGAACAATAAACGTAGACTCCATACTACAAGTTTTGTTTGGCTATAATTTATAAAAACATACCTGACATTTCTCATGTAAATTACACAATTTCACAAACGATCATATGAAGAAAATTGAAAACTATTTCAACACGTCGTTAGCTAACCTAACAATGTTATATTAAAACTGTTTTAAAAAATATCACTTAAACTGCAACAACAGCGCGAAATAATGAATTTTACAAGCGTGGTTAGTTCCGAAACTATTGTTATTGCAAAATTGAACGACTATTTGAGTACATATGGTGTGTAAACAGAAACCACTAAAGTAATTTATTTATATATTAACAACGAATACACGTTAATAAAAAATATAATTAATGTTATAAATATAATTGTTAATAATGCATATACAACAAAATTTTTCACAAATGCATTGTTGCATTACAGACAGTACAGATAAATTTATTAATTCTCCTCTTTTAGTGATTTATTTATTTATTTATACTCTATTGCAATGCCTTATAAATGAGAATTACAAAGGGCGGACTGAATGCCATTGGACATTCAATATAGCCTTGGGTATATATATATACATTTTCCTTATTAATTTATTGTAAGTCCTTAAAAAAAAATATAACCTAAAGCCTAGTCCGACCGTTATCAGACGCTTTAGAGGGATAAACTAGGAGATTCATTAAATTAATCTTCTTAATGTAACGTGTTTTGTTTATTTCGTTAATTGACGTTAACTTCAAAATTGATTTAACATAAACTAATAAAATTAAATAGAGAGATGGAAATTTTAGTGCTTAAGTTATAATCTTGCACTACACTATCGACAAAAAATAATGAAATAAAATATACGTGACGTCATTAATGTATAAGAGGTCTAACAACCTACTAATATTTTAATGTAAATTAAATATTTTGCCATCTTACTATAAAATAGACAAATTTAGGTTGAAAATAAACTATAATTACCATCTATAATTATATATTTATTCCTATGCACTACGACGATTAGCCACTAAAATATTTTTTGTAAGTACGCAACAACTTTACAAGTAACGAATAGTTAAAAATCGAATCGATTTACTGTAATACGTCGCGAATAAAAGGGTGTCACCTTATAAATTTTTTTGGTTGATACTAAAACATAAAAAATTATTTTCCACCCATATTTTTGAAATAATCAACGAAACTTTTCTTGGCTTCTCACTGCGTTGTCACCCATGGATAAAGTATCGTAAGCCTTTATGCTCACTAATTTCTCTGCAAACATTACCCATCGGCCGGCACATAGAAATGCCGATGATACTTTCCGAGGCGGACTTTGTGAAGGAATCCAAGTAACTTCATATGAAGTTACTTTGTTGTGGTAAGTAGGTGATTGAGCATTACAAAACGTAGATTCTTAGATTTGAAAATCTAGTTATTTATCTTAATTCTTAACAACTACCCCCACAATGTACTGTATTCTATTTGCATTATTTACTCTCAGCGCGAATATATATAGCGGATTAACACTGTACAGAGGCCGTATCTAGAAGTGCACTCAATATAATGTACTTAACTAATTCACTTAATGTAGATGATACTTGAATCTTGATGGGGCTAATTGTATCGCAGTGTATATCTATCGCTTTAACTCAGTAACTATAGACTGTTCATGCCTGATTATTTGTTCCGACGTGTTCGTGTATCTAGTATAATGGTGGAATGAATTCATTTCTGTAATTCTCAGATTGAGAAGCCCACTGATAGTGACGACGCAGAAACAGAAAACTTAATTTGCAACAAGAATTATGTTTCTGTGTAAATATTTATTTAATATATCTAAACATATGATATGCAGTACCTTTTTAATTTTTGTTTTAATATGGAGTGGTAACCGTTTTAGGTTTTGATTTTTTTTTTGTTTTGAAATTAATCGTCAGAAGAAAATGCTAATGTGGATAACCTGAAAAATGTTTAATGAAAACTGACAGAGAGGATGAATTTATTCAAAAAGCTACCAAAATATGGATCTCTCAACTGTTGAAATTTTCTGTAACAGCCTATATATTTCCTACTAATGGACACAGGCTTCCTCTATACAGAGGGAATAAGGGACTACCATGCGACCCCACTGCGGACCCATTGGCAGACTTCACATATTTAAGATTATTATATTCAAGAAACAACATTTCATGTACCAATCAACAACTGCGATATACTCGACTTCTTAGAAATCCTCAATCATAGTATTCCAACCCGTGACAAGGTTTTAAACTTACCCATCGCTAAGGAAAACAGATTTTTCGAAGACAGTTTAAGTTGAATGTGCGCGGTGTTTCGGTGTTGACAGTAAATATTTGCCTTAAAAATAACTTACATTCAGTGGCGGTACTACCATACAAGCCCAAAAGCCCGGCTTGCCCTACTAAGGAGTCAAATTTATAAATCTTAATTAGC
>DWHO01002422.1:0-13389 GCA_018247575.1 Eurytides lysithous rurik
GTACTAATCCGGTTCGAGCCGGCCCATTCGGCAGCGGGAACAGCTGCGTGGCTCTACCACTGTTAATTAGGACATTCTTTGATCCTTACGTAAATAAAACAATGTTAATGTATACTGTTTTTAATTCTCAAGGTTGTTCCGAAAGTCGAAGTAACAAAAACCAATGATGTCGATCTTCCGCCAGTTTCTTTTCTAAAACTTTCTCGAGCCAAACAAATTACCGAATAAATTACTGTATGTTGAAAGGAGTGAATTTTGTTTACAAAAATAAATTGGTTACGAAACACAACTTTTTAAGAACAAGTTGTGTTTGGTATTGTTTTGTGAGAACTTGAAGTATTGTGGCTCCAGAAAAGTTGAGAATTTGATGCATTATAATTAATACCATATCTTTCACATCAAAAGTGACAGTCAAGCTTCCTTGCTAGTAAATCCGGTCTCTATTTCATTGTATTAAAATATCAAAGAACAAATCAGCTTTAACCGAGCGTATATTATGTTTATAACGCACACCAATTTCATTAAATCCCATCTATTAATTGATACGTGTTCATATCGATGATTCGAAACATCCATCGCTTTGTCCGCCATTTCGAGATGGCGGAAATCGAAATTTCAATATTAGTATAACACGTCGCTCCCAACGGCTGTTCGTAGACGAGACTATATACAAACAGCGGTATGGTAAAACGTCCGAACAGGGACAACTGCAAGTAGACTTACAGAAAGGCTTATGAAAATTAATTTCGTTCCATAAATGAGATGAGCGAGGCGGGACCTACGTAATATATTATGATAAAAGCTCGCCTACGAAAGCCTACGACTTATATACAAAGGTAAAATAATATACGCCTGGTTGTAATGCGCCGTTTGTTATTTCAGTTTAACAAAACTCGAGTATTCAACGTCGCATGTTGGGAAATACCTCATTATGAGTACGAACGCTTATGACGTCGAACAAGTACTTCGTTCTACAGCGGGGTCGGAGTGCTGCAGCGTAAAACAAATTACAGGACCGCCGTACATGCGTAGCACGATAACTTTATTAGTTTCAGATGTAATAACCTGTAATTATATATAGCTGTCACAATAATAAGTTTTGATATAAACAGGTACACAATTACTTACTTATTTTTTTATAATAATAATACTTTTGTTCCTCCCAACTTTCTCATCCTAATATATATTAAATTAAATCTCCCAACATATATATTTAATTAATTAAATGTTTAGAGACAATGTGGCAGACTTCTTTTTTTTAATAAGCTAAGCTTGCATTTCTTGCCTATTGATCCAGTTGATAACATATAGCATATAAGGTGAACATGTGCGTGTGTGTGAACATAGCGTTAGCATAAGCATGTGTGTGTGTGTGTGTTATTTACTCATATACATTTTATATAGTATAATCAGTGGCGGTACTACCACACAAGCCCAAAAGCCCAGCTTGCTCTACTAAGGAATAAAATTTATAAATCCTATTTAGCACATAATACTGAGGAGTAAAATTTATAAATCTTAATTAGCACATAATTCCCTAATAATTTATTTTTAAATTTGAGCGTTGCGTTTACTCCTTAGTAGGGCACGCCGGGCTTTTAGGCTTGTATAGTAGTACCGCCACTGAGTATAATGGAATAAAGTGTGCAAATAAGTTTAGTTTTTTATATATTTTGATACTTAATAGCCAAGTAATAACTACTAAGATATAAAAGGAGGAATACCTTTAGGATATTTCATAGCCAGTAATTAGGAGTAAAGGTTACTAATGATATGTTAGTAGCCCAGCGATAACCGTTATATGTTATTTTAAATATAATGAAGTGATTAGAGGTAATTTTCTTGTTTTAGGAAAGAAGCTATCGTTTAGCCCCAGACTTGCTTGTCTCGTTATTTTATATTCGGAATTTGCAATGTGATTTCTGACAGGCACCAATATAGGTGCTGGAGTATTTGTGATTCCACTTTCTTGTGAGTTGCAAGTATTTTTGATTATTTTATATTAGTTACTTAATCGTTTTAATGATGTGTAATTTCTACGGAGTCGAAGAACTTCATTTAATACAACACATACTTTCAAGTGTTTTTGCTTCCACGTTTCGTCCAGTAAGTGAGGTGGACTATCCTCCTTCCTCTCCCTCCTTCCCACTCTCCGTCCCTCTAAAAAATTCCAAACCTAAGGGTTGGCAACACATTTGCAACTTCCTTGTTGCAAAAATCCATGGGTGATCGCTTACTATCAGATGAACCTTCTATCTCGTTTGCCCCCTACTCCATAAAAAAAACTTTTACACAAGGCACGTAGTCATAACTAGAAGCCATAAGAACCGATCCGATCCGATACCAGCTCTAGCAAGCAGTCGTATTATTTTTTAAAACTTACTCTCCTGAGTTCCCACGTATCTCACATATAATATTAGTAGGATATTCCAGTTTCTTCTTTTTTTTTTTAATCTTCCGTTAACCCGTGTTATAACATATAGAATTCCATATTTTTTATGACGTCAGTTTCGTTCAAACCCAGTTTTTAGCCCTATCCGGATATATATATAATACTCCTATTTAATGAATATTCATGGCGGAGTTTGAAATTTTTTCTAAAGCACTTACAAGCCCTTGTCAGAGCGAGCAGTCTAAAGTGTTATGAAACTGTAAACCTCAAGGAGGTCAATAAGTTTTATATAATTAATAGAAAAAAACTTTAAAATAAGATGTTAATTTTTTTTAAATATACCTTCATATTAGGCAATAGTCGGACTCGTCTAATGCGCGCGTTATGCATTTTTCATTTCTGTACAAAGAGTTTTACATATGAAAGTTTCCTTTTGTGATATTGCATTTAGAAATATATTTGTTATTAGGTAGCGACAGGCTTAATTCGATTATTTTCATGGTAATTGTGATAAGTTTTTGCGTAAGTTAAGTTTTTGTGTTTTATGGATTATGCGTTATGATTCTATGAATAATTATGGTGTTTTGTATCTCGTTTAGAAAACTTGGTTCATTTGAAACAGTCACGAACAGACATTGTTTTCAGATGAGTGTTAAGTGCCGAAGGGGTTTCGTTCAAACTTTTAGAGCCCTGAATACGTTCGTACAAAGGCGTCTGCGATTCCACGCTCTATATTACACAAAAGTTAATATAAAATGACGAAATATTCTGTTCTTGAGATTATCTTTAGCAAAAGTTGCATCGTGTCTTGTTGCACTGTTCGTGAATGTTTTAGTTTCTTACAGTTTTAATGAGTTTTCCGCTATAATAATAAATGTTTTAGATATTCATCTGAAGACATGTCCTTGTATCGATAATATTTATACGTGAAAAAGCTCGTAAAAATGATTGATTTGATTTGACACATATTTTAAATATAGTTTAAGGATTGCAACACCTCCATACAGTTCGAGTTTAAAAATACTAGTATTACATATTCCAATGCAATATTCATATATGTATCTATGTACATTCTATGCGTATGTATCGGTAATAGTTATTAATAATCTAAAATGAAAAATAAAATGAATTTCTCATATACCTTCATGCACCTTTTATATTTTCGGTTAACGTTATTGTAGAAGTATTTCAGATGTTATAAAAACCACATAGGCGATAGTTTTTTTACAGTTGATGTAAAGAGGCAAGGTCTTAGAATAAAATCTGAACTGGAATGTAGAAAAAGGAACAACGCCTTAAATAAACGTCATTATTTACAAGCAATATTAAATTAAATTCATCGTCATAAATCATGCATTTAACGGGGAAGCTCCAATAAATCAGTACGCATGGACATGACATTTGTAATTAATTCCGCCATGGTAACACTCGTGCAATTCTGTCGAGTTTCCATTTCCGAACGTTTGAAGTGCGTTTCATTTGCAGCCCTCAAAGCCATATTGCAATTTCAACAGTCGATGACACATTCTAATGAGTTTGCTTAAAGCAGGGGGATGCATTCGTCGATGATGTTTTTAAATGTGACCGTAACCTACGAATTCTGTGTGATGTTTCGGCCAATATATTTATTTATTAGTATAAATCATTACTCAAATTATGCTATCTATACAGCAAAGACAATAATTTTGGTTGATAGTCACATACACATCTAATTTTTCGTTTTTGAATTTAAAAAATCATTCTAAAAAAAAAGAAATAGTCGTTAAGTTCCAAATATATCACAATTAAATTCACGCTCAGCATTTATTTTCATTTGGTGTTAGAGTTAAAGTATTCTTATTATCGTCAGATAGAGTTTGAAATCGAAACAATCTTCTCTTTCACCGTTTTATATGGGGTTCAAAATACGTATTTGCTTTCAATCTATATTGTATTGAATCATTTGAGCCGACTACAATATTCCATCCATGCGTTCGTCCCATGACGAATCCATTAGCGGTGTTTCATATCGAAACTTTGTTACGGCCCGAATTAGTCGTAGGTTTCACGGGGTGGTCGTGGGGTGGTGCAAAAATGATCTGAATAGCCGGCGGCTGGCGCATACAAAGTTGACGGGCGTCCGGCGGAGCTGAGTAGATCCCTCCGATACAGGTTGTAATGGTTCTCGATGAGAGGGCGGAGGAGGGTGGCGGTCGACCGGGGGTGGGGGCCGGCTCGAGCGAGGCTGTGCCCGGGGACCTAGAGCAAACATCGCCCGGGGACTGCTCGTCGCAATATTAGCATTAGTTTGTTAAGATAACAACTACTTTCTATACACCGCTCACGGCGTGCACGTTATTAAATTGCACTCCGATGTCTAACGCCATGCCTGTTTCTTTCTTTCGCCGTAATGGATATGATAATGATGGTTAAATTTAGTTTGTTAATTAATTGCGAGCTTTGATATTTCTATGGTGGTTATCATTATAATCTTTCAATGCCACTTGGCGATTACAAAAGTAGATTCGACTCTTGAGCTTATGCCAGACATTAATACAATATACAAGATTCTAGTGTTTTCCTTTGTTCACTAATAATAGACTAAACATTCACTCTGATAGATTCTAAAGCTTTTTTTTACAATGTGCGGACTTCGTCACTTATTCCGCTTTTAGTTTTAAAATATGCATTGGGGCTTTTAATCCTTTGGCAGGGTTGGCATCGACCCAAAACTTGGCTAGGTTTCGGCACAACATCTGTTAAGAAAAGTACTTAATATATACATTGAAGAATTTCAAGGTTACTTTAAAAATGGAGGAGCAATAGCAATATGCAGAATATAGAAAATTTCTTTTTAATAAAAAAAAACTTATTGGTCAACTCAATATTATTTAATAATTCGTTCATTATAGCCGATGTGTTATTACGTTAATTGTATTATTGTAAGTTTTGTAATATTATGATTTTAATGTAATTTAAATTCTATTTAATTTAAATTTAATTTAAAATTTTTTAAATAAAATTTTTATTCCCCCGTTCCAAATTATGTTATGTACCTAAAAAGTGGTCCTAAAAATTAATTGTATAATATATTAAAGCTTGAATGATTGCTGAAATATGAAAATTATCTTTTAAATCTATCTTCAGCCTAATATTAAATTAACCCTCTAGTAATTCGTCCTCCATTCAATTCAAATTTATATTTTAGCTAGGCGGATTTGCCTCTAACGACAGTTCTAAGAAACTTGACAGATGTCCCGTTCGCCGTCGAAACTAATAGGATTAAAGTCCCTCCAGCATCTTTACGAAACTTTGAAACGGGATTCCAGATTCCTTTCAGACTTGACGTAAGCACACTTTAATTAAGCTAGTCTTCAATATTGTGAGACGTTTCTTTGAATATATTCACATAGTTGATTAAGATTTTTCTTCTTCTTTTATGTATACAAATCTTCGCTTTTCCGTGAAAGGTTATTAGGGACATACATTCTTCCGTAAAAGGTTATTATAAGGAGCTGCGACCGCTTTATTTGTGCATCTTATTAAATAAACAGGTAAAATACATTGTACTGCTTTAGTTTTTTACCTAGGGCAGCGGTTTTAGACATCAAGTTATTTTTTCGTTATATAGAGTCGCGGATTAATAGTTACTATTTTTCTCACACTTAAAATGTTAAAAGAAAAAAAATATACAGTCCCTGTATAATTGGCAAACTTCAGTAAGTCGTTGACTTTTGTTTATAAATATGTGAGACTTTGATAAAAGGAAGAAACTTAGTAAGCGTTTATAATTACCCAAATTGACGTTATACACTTTGAATTAATCTGTATAATAAGTCGTCTATAATGAATTATTTAGAATTACGTATAAAAATATTGTATATCTTATATATATGTACTCGTATGTATTTTATATCATTGAATCAATGTGTAAATTTAGTTTTATTGAAAAAAAATCATCTCTACTAAATTATTTCTTCTAAACTTACATCGCCGACTAAGTGTTACTTTATTTAAGATTTATTCTCTAAACCCTAAAGTTCGCATCATATTTTCAAGATATTTCTTTAAAAACCGATATGGTTGAGACGTTTTTCCGTAAATAATCACATTATATCAAACAAAAAAAAAAGCGGTAAATTGTGAACATCCTCATATTTTGAAGACAGTTAAGATAAATATTGAGACATAAGTCTAAACTCAATCATTAATTTGCGCATTCATAATTATGCGGAGGTTATACCGCTCTTTCTATGGATATTAAAGGAGAAGCAAAAAGCCACGGCCGTAACATAGATGACGTTTGCACAATGGAGCAATGTGAGTATCATAAAATCTCGATGTGAGCGCTCTGTATGATGTACGAGGGGTGCCTCGCGCGGTCACCGGCAGTCGTTGCGGCCGGCTCAAAGGAAATCTCATTTCGCAGGGATCGACCACCCCCGGGCGCAGTCCGCCACCCCCGAGCTCCCGGGCGGGCTTACGTCGAAATTATTTAAGAAAATCTGACACTTGAGCAGAGCCGACCTTAAAAGTCTGAAGTATGATGATAATAGTTAGAAAAGAATTATTATGAATATTCTTTTAAGGTAAAAATGGTTTATTGATATGAATATTTATGTATCTATAGAGATAGATTATATTGTAATCTTTATATAGATATATAGAGATACATCTATATCAAGATTTCAATATATATTTTTATCCGGCTGTACCATTTACTCTATGGTACTACCATAGAGTAAATCTACTAATCCATAGGGTTGAAGTTACTTGGCCAACTCTAAAGACAGTGGTTAGTAATGTCAGTAGAAGAAGAGAAGAAGATTAAGTAGAGTAAAATTTAACCGATAACAGCAGAAGACATCAAATTATTATAGACTTTAATTTTTAAACAGAAATGAATTTTTAAAAAGATATGAAATGCTATAGGCCAGTGGCACTATTATCTATATTTTCTAAGATTATACAAAAAGTCATATACGATAGATTTTACCAATTTTTTGATAAACATAATGTTTTCTCAGACTCACAAATGGGATTTTTGAAAAATTGGTCAATCTACATATACAAATTTCTATATAGAGTAATGTTAAATGTAGACAAAAAATACCATCAATAGCACTTTATATGGACATGACAAAAGCTTTCGATTACGTTGATCATGGTATCAACGATCTTTTAGGAAAACTAGAAATGTGTGGCGTCAGAGTAGCCATCGAACTAAAAAATCATATTTAAGTGAAAGAAAACAGTTTACACAATTGACAAGACTCTGTCCAATTACTAATACGAAAAATAACTATGAATCTGAAATTAGAAAAACGTCGTTTGGTGTTCCTCAGAGCAGCGTATTAGGTCCACTGCTGTTTATAATATACATATATAAATGATCTACTTGAAGCTATACCTCACCAAACGGTTTTATTTGCTGATGAGAGTACCGCAATATTTGCGGTAAAATGCAAAATCGATTAAAATTTTTAATCGGAAATAAATAATTTAATATGTGCTGTAATAAATTGGTTGAATAAAGATAATTTAATTTTAAATTAAGACAATACAAACACAATGATAATTAAAAATAGGAATGAGATACTTAACAATCTAGACCAGTGTTTCCCAACGTGGGGTTCACGTCCCACAGGGGGGAATTTTGATTGTTAAGGGGGGCAATTCGAAAATGGACTGATTAAAAACAAATTTATTTTTCAACATGGATGATGCAGCTAATGTTAGTGGATTTGTTTGATATATCACGTATGCAGTATCAAAAGGAAAAAGGGCATAAGAATTTTGAAATGCTAAGGTGGGGCATGGCACAAAAAAGGTTGGGAATCACTGATCTAGACATTCAGTATAGTAATAGAAAGATAAACGACACTAAAAGTACTAAATATCTAGGTATTTACATAGATGATGATTTGAAGTGGAGTATGTGTGTAGACAATTGAGTATGTTTTCCTACGCACTAAATATGCTAGCAAAAGTTGTTAATAAAAAAACGTTCGCAAAGCGTACTACAGAATTAATGAATATTTTACTGATTAAAACTTATTGTACCCAAGTTTATAAATGTTATAAATAAATAAACATAGTTCTTCTTTAAGCCTTTAGCCATCTTTAAGCACTTTATCGGAGGAGCCGTCTGATTATTGATTCAAACTGAAAATATTCACGTATTCATTTAGACAATCGTGCGTATTTAATCTTTTTTGTTACACATAAGAATACGGAGAGCGAAATAGAAATTGCTTAGTCTGGTATTGAAGCATCGATGGGATTTCGCACAATAGGTTATTGGTTCGAAAAGCCGGCTTCGCAAGTGCTTTCTTTTCAATGTATTGTTGCAGCGGGAAATTTTTAGCGTTGCGCAAAATTGATTTTCCACCGGTCGTTGTGAGGTTTTTTAAAAATTCTGGAATGTATTACTTTAACCGTCATTGTTTAACTGTCGCATAATAAAAACTGTTAAAGTTGTTTTAGAAAAGGGCGCGTACAGCGTACAGCATACATCGTGTGATACAGCACGACAATTCCCGTAACGCTCAAATTTAAAAAAATAATATTCTGGAATTATGTGCTAATTAAGATTTATAAGTTTTACTCGTTAGTAGGGAAAGCCGGGGATTTGGGCTTGTATGGTAGTATCGCCATTGGTAGATGTGTTTCTTATTTTAAGTAAATAAACTTCATAGGTTTATTACTGAGTCCCCCTGGGAAAGTTTCATATTGAAACTTTTGACCACAAAGCTTTTATTTCTTTCACGTTGAAGTTTTATTTTTCCAGAGAAATTACTAAGCCAGGTAGTAAGCTGGGCTAGGGATTTCTCTATTAAAAATCGCTGCGCACAATGAGTGGTGTTTCGAGCTGTTTCGTTGCTTCAAAGTCCTGAGTGGCAATGTACTTGAAATGGTCATTTGTGGATAAACGTGTCACTTGCCATCAGGTACTAGATTTGCTCGCCTCGGTAAATTTGATATAAAAATAAATTGCAGGTAACGCTGTTCTAATATATTGATGTCTGACCGATATTACTTATTTTATCGCTCCAATTGGCAAATGTAACACACACGCATATTCTTTAGATCACAAAGTAAAAAGAATTGAATATTACCGTTTAATCTGCTGGGCGTTGTAATCGGCGTCTATTTTTTCATTTGACAATGAAAACTTTCTTTCTTTCTTCTTTCAAGGACAGAACAGGGAGTCCTTATCTCTATTGGCAATGTAACACACACACACACACACACACTTATCTCTATTTACAAATGGACAATTTGCTAATATTAAAAAAAAAAGGTATAAAACAACTTCTATGCAGTAAATTACTATACCTCTCGTTTGTAACTACAGGTTGCATTGGTGCGAGTAATATCAAAACATTTGTCATGTTTTCTGTTTAATTAAGTGGATTTAAAAAAAGAAGATTTGATGTTTTTTATTTATTAACTTATAAAACCCTGTTTTTATCACAACTGGTCCCAACTTTATATGTGTTTAGTGTACCTAACATCTTTTGCAGAACAAGAGTCCGCGAAAGCCTACGTCCCCACGTCATTTTATAAAAGATGAAAGTTTCTCTGAGCAATGTGCATGAAAAGAGCGGGGATGATTGGTTTCTATAATGTCTGGATCATCGTGGTTTTGGCGGGTGTCAGAAAGTTGAGGCATGTAAAATTAATTGGGAAACAATAGAAAGGAAAATATAAGTCAAGTCAGTTGATTCCAGATACTTCTATTGTGAAGCTCACCACCAGACAATCCTAAATATGACAAAGCTGTAAACTATGATATAATCAAAAAGATTATAAATTCAAGTTTAAAATTATCGATATAACATCATCAGAATCATAATTTTGTTTATCATAATATTTTTTTTACTTATGGTCTAGTCATGGCAAGGGAGCAAGGCAAGGGAGAAAAAAAAATATGATTAATCATTTTACACAAAACTGTCATCCTTCTTAATCAACAATAAAGCATAGAATTGTTCGAAATAAGTTCTACATTAATGTCTGAAATTGTAACTGGAATTACAGGATTACCATTAATCAAATCGTAATAACTCATCACAAGTAATTTCATCTATAACTGTCCAGCGTAAATCCAGGGGATAATGGCGTACGATTAAAGGTTTTAGGTTGTTTCTTAAACGTAAGAAAATTGGAGCGTAAAAGATTTTCAAGAAATGAATCGGTGGTTCACTTATCAGGGATAGATTTTACTCTGCCGTGCATTGCATTACTTTTACTGGGTTTTCATTTTTTGTCATTTTCCACTATTTATTGCATTTCACTGTCCGCCTTTAGTACTTTACCATTGTCAGAAATCCTACTCATACATTGCCCCGTTGCTCTTTATACAAAAAAAAAAAAACAGACAAAAGAAAATACAAACCGACGATATATCGAACAGTCTTTTTTTTATTCCTTCAATTTCCGACATGTGGAACTCCCTATAGAAACCATTGTCTCCCACCAACGTTTCAAAATGTAGTTAACTGGGCACCGTTAACTTATTTTAAAAAGCGTTGGCAGTTTTCGCAAGATTTGTACTGGTGTCCCAGCTAACCGGATGGGAAACCCGTATCAGTATAAGTCTAGCACTTAACCATCTTTCTCGAATGTGAATGTATTACGCCAGATATTACGTCTATCGGCTAGATTATTCATTGGTAACCTATAGGTAGAAGCTGCTGTTCCGGGTACATCTTTATAGCCGGAAAAATGTATTACGGCCACTTAGGCGATTTGTATTTGAGAGCTAGGTTTGTGTGAGAGCTATCTATTATAGTATGATATTTTTATCGTCACAATCTACTTTAATTTTATAAATTACTAGTTGACGAGAAAATACTTTATCTGACGAGCTATTTTTGTTCATTATGATAAAGGATAATAAAATTCTTAGGTGTGTTGGCGAACCGGACAACATGTTTATTAATAACAATTTAATGTTTTCGACAGTGCATATCAATTATTGTATTAATAAGAACTCCATCAGTTCAACTAATGCCATTAACGATTGTTTGCTCTTATAAACTTTTCAAACGATCGGAATGCTATAAAAGTTACTAACTTAACTTTTTCGTTATATCATCGTCATTTTTTGAGTGTATTAAATTAATTTTTTTTTAAATTACGTATTAGTTAGTATTTAAGAAGTTCAATTATTATAACAGTTTGGCCGGTAAGTAAAGTGAACTACATTCCAATCTACACAAAACAAGTAGACGAAGAAAAGAAGGAATGAGAAAAAAACATTTTAATAGCTTAGTCTTTTCCAGCCTACACGTAATAGTTTACGATGAGTTTCTACACTGGGTTTCTGATCGGCGGAACGCCACGATATTTATGGGTATCCTTTGTTTATGGTAATACATCAAATTTGCGCGATCCGACGGGAGTCGGTTATTCGACGGTCGCGAAACAAATGATTACAAATGAATCGGGGAGCGGGGGAGGGGTGTGTGGGGGGGAGCAGAGCGTTGCCATGGCGACGCGAGACGATCGATCCGCCGCCATCCGCCCCCGCGCGCCTCAATTAAACAATGATTCACACGTTCGCACCGACGAGCGCACGTTATGTCCGCTTCCCCGGATTTGGATTAACGGTGCACCTGTATGCGTATATCCCACTATGGCCCCCGTATACGGTCGGCTATGTGGAATAATGAGTGCTGCCCGCTCCGACTCAGGTATCATCTCGATCGAGACAAAGGGTTGGAGCTTTTAGGGTTGTTTGGCCAATAACGGATTACGAATTTACGGCATGTCAATTTTCATTATGTTTTACTTCATTAGATTTCCGATGCAACATGTTAATATATGTCCCGTGATGAATTTTACTCATGTACATTTAAAAAATATACATATATATTTTACTTTTATATTTTTATTGTCTGATATGTCATTCGTTGTTCGAAATACATAATCAATGCTAAAATCTTTGTTTATTTCATATGACATTTGATATTTGGTCTAAAATTTGGGTAAGCGCGTGCAATAAAAATATTTAAAATATAGTAACCGTAAGCATCCTGTAATAGAAACGCACTAGGCTTTAGATATTCGGTAATTAACACAGCGATTTACCCTACGTTTTCCGTCGTCGTCTTTGCACATATTACATCTTTTCTTCTTTTTTACTAATGATATATAGCCAAATTTTCAATATTCTCATATAATTAGTTCAGAGTCTAAAGGTCTTTATCACCGTGTAAATGCTATCGTTTGATAATGTCGATCCTTTGTTGAGTTGCGTGAAATAAAGACAAAGGAATAATCAGTGGCGGTACTACCATACAAGTCCTAAAGCCCGGCTTGCCCTACTAAGGAGTAAAATTTATAAATCTTATTTAGAACATAATTCCAGCAACGCCAATAATGAAATTTCCAATTGTAGTATTATTTTTAATAATATCAAGGATGTCTCACATACGGCAACCTGATCCCGAACTAGACAGAGCCCGTACCTGCTATGGTAATCAGATAACTGACACACATACTTATAAATTTTAAACCTATACTTATTATATTTAAAACCTGCTCATCGCAAAAATATTTTGTCCTGAGTGGGAATCGAACCCACGAAGTGCGGCTTTGTACCCACTACACCAACGGGCCAGTCAGTATTATGAAGTATAACAACATCCAGATTGTGTAAAATCAGGAAAGTTGCATCCAGTCGTGGCAAGGAAACTTAGTCGAGGCGAACTTCTTTAAAACTAACGAGGGAACGGGTGGAAGTTGACGCGTAATGAGATCGCGTCGGCGTCGCCTGCGCCGGACAGATCCTCGGGTTATCACTTCTTTAGATGTTTATCTTTGCAGAGCGCTTTTCAGCGGAACAGAACAAATTGCATCCAAAGCTTAGTAGAAATCAGTCAACTTGGGGACTTGAAAAACTTAATGCAAGCCGACGATGTTAAATATATTGTATTGTGCGTCTCTTATAGGATGCAAGTGGTAAGTCTTCTTAAATACGCGACATGGTTCTAGGTGCTATCTTCATC
>DWHO01002423.1:0-13388 GCA_018247575.1 Eurytides lysithous rurik
GACCGGAGAGAGCTAAGGCGCAGAGGCGGTGACATTAAACCGACCTCTTAATAACAACTTCTTCAACCCGGGACCGACTTTTTACATGCCCATCCGACGCATGGATCATCTTTCTTTTCAGGCATCCTACCGTAATCGTTGTTCCAGCAGACTTAACATGTTAAAAGAAAACATTTCTTAGGTATAAACAACAGCTTATGGTATATTTAATTTCACAATGATCTTATTTCAAAATGTTATGTTATACCTTTTATTTATTTATTTTGCTCTTAAAAAAGGAAAAGTCTTCGTTACGAAACCCTTAATGCTTTGTAATCAGTAACGCAGTAATTGTTTCCTTATTTTGTTTGAATTGCATTGTCTTTAATTAATTGTAAGCGGCCTTCATTCTGTAGGAAATTAGAAAACTCATTTATTATTGACCATGATTAATCATTAAGTAAGTAATTGTGAAATTCTGCATAAAATTAACTATAGCTGTTAATTTAATGCAGAATTATAAAACGATCTAGTATTCGCCAACAGAATTTTCAGTAATTGACAACCTACATAAATCTTAGACAGTGTTTGTGCTTTTTACATATTTTTAAGACGCATTCTTAATAGTACAACGACTGTTAAAATTTTTTATAATATTATATACTATAACGGTATTACTGCAATTTCCACTTCAATTTACTTATTTTGTTAATAAATATAATTAAGATCTAATGGTTCTAACGGTCAGGATGGTGATAATATTGTAAATAATTATTGGTGCACATAAATATAAAAAAGGTTAAAAAAAAAATAAGATCGTCAATATTTGGTTTTTTAAATTATTCACTTTCTTGTGTATATTTTGAGCCAGTACGAAACAAAATTATATCGCTAATAATTCCATGTTAAAACCCCCTTAATGTTTCGGAATAAATTTACATTTATTCACCGTCTGCTTATTTAGCTATTCGACTCAGTTTCTTGGCCGAATTTAGTAGTCAACATACCTAGGGCAATTTATACTAGGAAGGTTTGTAAATAATACTTATTGTAAATTGTTGTTTGGTGGTAGTAAAGAAAAACTCAAGTGATATAAGCCATAGATTCACATTCGTACATCATAGGTCGGTCATAGGACCTATATATCAACCTATAATGCACTAATGCGAATACGGGTCGCTAGTTCGTCAGATGAGGTCGTTTTTTATTTATATTTATATTATTTATATTTTTGTTCGTCGAACACCTATCGCTATAGGTATTGATCAATAATTATATTTTTTTATTTCCAAACGAAATAAAAGAAGTGCTATTCAACTGTTACCAAAATGTTAGAGGTAGATGAATGTTGCTGGGTGCAAGAATTTAACAGAAGTTTTTCAAGTTAAAAACGTGAACATGAACCCGCGACTTCAAGAGATTGACATAATTGCTCACGTAAATACAACATAAAAACAATTTTTCTATTATATTTTTTATTATCATAATGTATTGGTAGGAGCTCCATTTGCAATTAACTTATATATTGTTCGCCTATTCAACACTTCCAGGCGTCTTTTGGGCATTTCTGAAAAAAAAATCCATATAACAATAGGTTTGTCACACGTTTGTAATAAAATTATACTTATCAGGAACTTTAATCAAGTAAAATGTCTCTAAAGACGATTTAAGTGTATTCAATTTGTTATACATTGAGTTTATTAGGTAACTAACCTTTAAATGCTGAATGAGTGAAAAGATATAAAATAAGAGACAGATATAACAAAACAAATTCGTCCTGAATTATGGTTAAGGCAAACATTCTTAAATTTAAACTGCAAAAAATTAAAGTAAACTCAAATATTGCACGGGAGCGCAATGAATACAAAATAAATTAAAAATGTAAGACACAAGCGTAGAATGTCATTAGACTATAACAAATAAGTACATTTGTTTCTAAACATCTCAAAGATTAAGCTGTTATGATTACGTTCATTTCGTACCCTCCTTCTCATATAAAAAAAACATGACGACTTATGTATTTGCTCAGTCATTACACTTGTAATTTTACATCAAACCTGAAGTGCATATAACATACAAAAAAATGCCAATGCCACACGGAACCTAATTGTCCCTGGGCAGGCTTAAAAACCAGTGATTTAGTATTACATCTCTAGCTCACTAGTTAAGCTTGCAATATGACTTTTATAAGCATAAAATAGTACTGCTTAGCAGAACATAGATGTTGTATAGACTGTTAGAGAGCTGACAATGCAGTGATACCAAAGGGACTCTGCATAGTCGGCTTTGCAGAAAAAGACGAAACATACCAATGTCAATCTATAAGAATCAAAGAAAACAAAACAATAATGCTCTCCTGACCGATTCCGGCCACGGCGAAAAATTTACAAGAGATCAGGCAACTGCAAGACTACTACAAGAGATTAGGCGCAGAGGCGGTAACATTAAGCCAACGTCTTATTAACGACTCCTTCAAGCCACCGCCTCCAAGCCGGGATCGACTTTTTACATGCCCATCCGACGCATGGATCACCTTACTTTTTATGCAATCAGGTGATCAGCCCGTAATGCCCTAACACGATTAAGAACAACAACACAAAGTCATTGCCCTTCACGGGATTCTTACTGGAAATAGAAATTTCCTATTTCATATCTGGGAGTGAAGAGCGCAGCGAGAGCTAACGAAGCTATTTAACTGTTCAATTAATAAAAATAAGTAGCACCAGTTGATTTTACTGAAGCAGTGTGTTTATCGTCTAAGCCTTCAATGTCGGAAAGGATAGATGAAAAGCGCCAGATAGTTCGTTAACAAGTAAAGCACATCATCAAATAAGGCAACACGCAATTGAGCATAATTATATCTATGCATTTGCCAAATATTAATACACAATTTAATAATAATTTTTGAAAATTTAACTTTATTACTCCGCGTTTACATTCGAATTTGCAAACAAAGAACTTTACGTCGTACTCTTGATCGGGTTCACAACATTGCAAACGTTTCGTTTTTCATTGTTTCGACGTACGGGTCGTGTTTATTTGTTTTGAAAATTGTTTGTCTGTCTGCATTTCTAATTAGCTGAGCGCACTTTCACCTTATATTCAGCGCGCGAAAGCTTGGTAAATAAATGATGATTCATTTGGGAAATTAAATTAAAATTCATAGTTAATTTTATTCATATTAACGATAAAAGGGAGCAAGAAGATACCTTAAGTTTAATTCACTCCAAACGTTAATTGAGTACTCAGGTATTGAAGGTATTTCGCTAAACATTTGTTTTTAATGCGCTTTATTAACAAATTGTTATCATTCTAGTTTTTCGAAAATATGTTTTATGTGACAGCAAAAATTAAGAGGTCTTGCATTCGTCAGAATTTTATTGTTTTGTTTATATTACACCGTATCCAATCGTCATCCGATTTGGTTGATTCTTTTGAATGCGGAACATATATTTGCACACCTTGGCGGTGAAATCGATTGGTAGGCGGTGATGACAAACAGCATGATGCTACCTTATAAGGTTCTCAACTCTTTGTACATGCGTGTATACTAATAACTTAGTTTTAAAATTATTTATGTATATACAATGCGTAAGAGGTGTACTGTGGTGTCTTTCTGTCATAACTTTCATTTTTATTCAAATCAAATCAAAATATATTTATTCAAATAGGCCTTTACAAGCATCTTTTGAAACGTCATATTTACATTTTGTTCATAAGCAAGCTACTACCGGCTCGGAATGCAGTTCTGTTGAGAAGAGCCAGCGAGAAACTCAACAGTTGCTCTTTTAAAATACGGTTACAGCACGATAAGCCTTAATACAATGTAATAGCTATCCCATATATGAGCCAATCAATTAAGTTCCACGAATTTTGAGCTACCAAAAACTTCTGAAGTGTAGTTAGCTTTATGCAACAAAATGTTTTCCATTTTAGTTTTAAAAGGTTTGTTATTGTTATTTATAAATAAATCAGAGTACTTGCTAAAATGTCTATGACATTGACAATTTACTATGCTTATGATTTGATGTACGCAAATTCTAAGTAGTAGGCAATAATAATGTCGTCCCGATCGATTCTGGTCGAGCCAGCCTGTTTACATAAAAAAAAAATGAGAGTGTACTAGTATTTGCATAGACGCAGGTCCAAGGTCGGTTCTTGAATCCCAATGGAACGGAATCCGGTCAAGACCGAAGAAAGATCAGACGCGAAATAGCTGACATCTAACTAATATCTATGTAATAACTATTCTAAAATACCGTTAAATTGCGTTGTCAGTGCGACGACGTCAGACAATCGGATAGTCAACCCGCAAACTAGTGCTCACTCTAAGTCCATCCAACTCGACTAAGAAACAACCACACAGTCATTACCACGAGTGGGATTTAACTTACGAACTCCGATTTGTAATGCGCAGTCCTCTCTATATCACTAAGCTATCAAAAATAGTTTCTATAATTGGGATGCAAATCACCTTTAGCATGGCAATACCAGTACATGTGAAAACGTCGTATGCTTTGCACGGGTAGTCGAGGTACTGCCTCAAGTCTTTGTCAACGCAGTCGTTTATGACCTTTTCGATGGCCACAGTCCAATCCTTATTATTTTCCAGCCATCGCTCTAGGTGCTTCTTGTACGCTTCCTTATTTAAAGTGTTTTTGTCTATCAGAAATCCAGAACTGTCAAAGACGCATTGCACGTCGCTGCACTAAAATAACAGAATGTAAAAGTTACATGATTGATTGATTATTGGTTTAAATGAATAATAAATTTAAAATAAACGAATTGTAAATATCTGTTTGTATTGTAAAATATCTGTACCTCATACTTCAAACTAATTAAGTAGTAAGGGCAGGGCATACACCGTTTTCAAGCAAAAACTTCAGGTTGTAATATCAGCAGTTTTCAGCTGTTCTCAATTCGTAGAAAAAGTTTTTTCAACGTCAACAAATTTATTATAGTATATTTAAGTTAATGATGGTAAAAACGATTTTAAAACTTACAGGTCCTTGGGGCCTTGGATTCGAACAAGCACTTAAATGCTTCGGTTCGCCTAATTCAGGAATATCGCAGCAGACTGATATGGGTTTCTGTAATAAAACATGAAAAAGATGTTTTAATTTCTATAGTTTAAATTTAAAATAAATTTGATTTCTAATTCAACTTTAAAAACTTGAATCTAAAGCGTTACAAAGTGTATATTTGACTAAGGGATAGATTTAATTTTATGATAAATCTCTTTGAAATTTACAATAAAACTTGATCGTAACACATAAGCAATCATTTTACCAATAACATACGTGATACTTGACAAATGTCATCGGTCCGATATTTAGAAAAAATAACATAATTTTAGCCTTCGAAATTCTCCCAAGAGATGTCGAGGGTTAAATGCAATAAATTTAGTTTTGAGATATCAAGTGTTAAAAATTTGAACTTAATTATTATGCTAAAATTTCAATCTCATACTTGAGCAGTCACAAGTTAGGACATATACCGAAGATCATATTTCTCTATAGAATAAGTAAACAAGATTGTTACAAATTTTGAATCCTTTGTGTCAAGTAAATAAGTACCGTATGCAGCTCGTTAAGCGTAATTTCGAAAGAACATTTGACTTATTTAATGGTGGTGACTCCACCAGCAGTACCAGTGCTTTGCCAGGTATACTACTGGCAGGCGTCGGCATGCGCTAGTGTATTTCGGATAAAAAGGCGCAATTCACTATTGACGCTAACAATTCAGTAATTTTGGCCATTAGCATAGAAATACTTAATGTAAAAATGACGATTTAGAAGTGTTTGTACAGAGATATTTGAATAAATATATTTTGATTTGATTAGATGGGCTATCTTATATGACTAGTAACCACCACGGCGCAAAGCTTAGCGATTTCAGCGACACTGTGTTATGAGCATATATTTGGCTTATCATCACGCACGACTTGATAATCTCATCACTTTAAGTCTCTAAAAAACATTAGAACTTTAGCTTATTGTTCAAACATATCGTAAATAAAAAAGAAACATAATTAACATTACTACAATTTACATTTACATTATTAATAAGTAGAAATATTGCAGCACGGAACTAATAACTTTAATCGGATTTCGGTGCTATTATTTATAATCATATAAACTTTTACTAAAGGTTCTTGTGAATGTTTTGTTAATGATAATAATTTACTTAAATTAAATTTTACTGACAAGTGTCGCTCCACGGGTCCGCTCTTGGGAAAGCACATCGGCGTTTGATACCTGCAACAATACACAGAAGTAACTACATGCTACAGGTATTGCAATATCGTAACACACATAATCCACATTTGAACCACCAGGGTTACAGGTTAACAAATGACGTGCAGTGTCAAATAATAAAACATATGACTTACCCGTTGGTGTAGTGGTTAGTGCTCCTGACTGCAAAACCCAAGGTCGTGGGTTCGATTCCCACCCAGGACAAAATATTTGTGCGATGAACGTGGGTGTTTGTTCTGTGTCTGGGTGTAAATTATCTTATATGATTACCATAGTACAGGCTTGCCTAGTTTGGGATCAGTTGACAATGTGTGAGATGTCCCTTGATATTATGATATTATGAGCACACTGCCATCATATTTTCTATAATTTCTAAAATCGTTGGATATTGAACGCAAAACAAACCAGCACGAGACAAAATTTTATTTTAACCACCAATTAATTAATGACAAATTCTGTTAGTTTCTGTCCTTTTATTACATAAAGGAGACGATGTGATGGGCATGATGTATTGACCGCAAGCTGACCGATTTATGCGGACGTTTCTGACACAATACTATCAATTCAAAATCCATCGATGGCTATGTAGGTGAGAAACAGAACGCGACGGGAATTGATGCAGAAATGTATAAGGCCTTTGTACAGTTACGCGTATTTATGTAACGTTACTTTGTCGGCAATGAGTTTGGTAATACTTCTTGACAAATTACCAATATTGTTAGAACGGGAAATACGTTGAATATTTGAACATAATTATCTAATATTGATTAATGTACTCTAATATAAATGTTCTTTTGCCTGTTTTCAATGTTAAATTAAAAAATTAAAATTACAGCAGTGCATTGAATGTTTTAACATCTTTTAAGAGTTCGTTAGTTTTATATTTATTTGTTAAATATTTAAGCCATCCTATCCTTTAGACGACGTAGACCATTTAACATGATTATGATGGAAAAATATGCATGTTACATAATTACGATAAGTAATAAATATTAAATCAGTCGTCTGCAGGTATCGATCTCTCTTCAATATTAGCCATTTGAACTATAATTACAATTATAATAACATTATACATATTACGAAATAGAAGATAGGTTACATTTTTAATTACGTGTCCCGTAGAATTAAATTTCCTATTTCATCATCATGTATCTAAGCGGCTTGAAGGAGTATGACGTCACAATGCTTGTGATGAAATCTTACGTACGTAGATATAAATACCTTCCTTAATCTTCTTCTTAATCCTTAATTCAGTTCCTTAAGTATATAAAGTACTTAAGGAACTGAAATAAGGAAGCCCATTTGTAGAGTTTTCCATCGCACTCTCAATTCAACATCATTTCAGCCTCACAGCCACGAATGATTACTTGTATGTCGTTGGAAATGAAGTCACAGAATGTTATTTCCATAATAATTTGTAACACAGTAGTGTGTAACCTTATTACACGTAGCGTTCACGTCTTCATAAATATAAATAAGTATATTACTTTGACATAAAACTGTAATGGAGGAGGGTGGAAAGCCAGCGGATTACTCTCTACTTTTATAGGGAGTTATCGACGATCGTAAATGTTCGATTGGCTGGTTAATTCTACAATGTAGGTGGTGTATATCACGTATCACTGTTGCTGACATTGTTTATTTATTTATTTTGCGATTTAGACAATTTTCGTATTTAATCGAAAAAAGAAATAAATATATAATTAACTTCAAGTTAATAGAGTGATATAGAAATCTGATAACAGATAATACAACTTTTTTTAAACAATCTGATTCGGGTAAAGCAGAACTAGATACGGAAGAAGTGTTCGCTTACTGATGATCTAGACACAGAACAAAGACTCCTGTCTTTGTTCTGTGTCTAGATGTTAACTATCTTAAATAAATATATATATATATATATACTTATATCAGTCTTTTGTTTATCATAGTACAGGCTAGGCCGAGTTTGGAAATTGTTTATTAATATAACTGGCAATGGTACGGTCTGGAGAAATCAAATAGACATTCCACGTATCTCAGTATTTATTAAAGGGAAGGAAAAGGGAAATCCTATCATTTGGAAAGTGACTTAAACCGCCAAGAGTCCTGGTGATTGAAATAAACCATGTTGGCATACGAAGGTAAATCTTTTTGTCCAAGTCAAATTTGCATGCAGCAAATATGAATGAGTATAATACTTACTAAAGTAACGTAAACCATTAACAAGTCTAAACAAGCAGGCAGCGTTATTAAACATAATATATTCCGTGAAAAGTGAAATTAATATTCATAAAAAAAAATCTTCATTTCTTTATCCTTTTAATGAAGTGACAAACATAGTTATCGTTGATGAGTTGATCAAACAAGGAAGGCAACTAATGACATATCCCACAAACGAATGACTTTGCAAATGCAATTAACGTAAATCCCTAAAACGGAATTCTTTTGTTCACCACTGAGATTGTAAGTTTATAAGAAGCTCTTTAAATATTAAAAAATCAATATTCGATGCAAAAGTACCAACCGCATCCACGAACATTTACTCGGGAGCTATAAGAATTCATTCACAGGCACATAAAGCGGCATACAAGAGCACCATAGACGTTTTGCAAGCGGCTATAAATATTACATTAAGAACCTTATTTCACTTGCATAAGATTGAAATTAAATATTTGATTACGGGGTTGGCCTTGTCATGTGCGGTATACGAGTTCCTGAAGGTCGGATGCTTAAAGGCAAGTTCTTTATAACATTAAGGAAAAAAAACATTTTCCTGAATACCTAGGTAGCCTAGCCTCTTCTTCCGTAGGGGGTCACAGATCGATCATTACAGAAAAGGCTGATTGTTATGGAGTCAGGATGCTTGATCCACCTTTGACGCTCAACGCAAAGAGATTTAGGGTGTTATATCTCTAATTCCTCCGACAATATTGACCTTCAAACCCGGACACAATAACTGACTATGCTTTGGGGTGGTAAGCCAGACGAACTGCGCAAAAAGTACTACACGTAAAAAACCTATCTTTCATAGCGACTTGTTTTTTTTTAATAATTTTATACGTGCAAGAGCAGTGTCCCTTCAATTTAGAACTTAGAAAACAAAATAATACAATAGTAGTAATATAGATCTCACTATATGGATGGGCTATCGGCCAACTACATGGATAGCACTGTGTACTTTAAATTTATAGTTTTTTATTTGTCTTTTTCCTGGCATCATAGCTTGATTCGTTTTTAAAATAAAAAAAAAAATAACACACATTTTACTTTGATTCATCAAAGGTTCACTTTAAGATTACTGCATAGACAATACTTAAGGAGAAGTTCAAATTGTGTCTTCATTGATATTTATTGAAGTGTTATATGACGGAAGTACTTGCTCAACTACAGTGCATTGTACTAATTCTACAATTGGTAATTATTTTGATCAGTTGTGGAAGACTTCATGACTATAATAATTTTTTAAAGCGATTTGTTTGGAAGTTGAAAAGGCATAAATCAAATTTAAGAATAACAAAATCCATAGTCCAAGAATTGCGGATATTAGACTCGGTTACTTCTGAGTAGAAAAATTAATCAAAATCTAAAAATACATCTTCGTGTCGTGCTAAATTTCTACTTCAAGCACACATAATGTCTGCTATTAGTGTTCTTTGTATTACCGGTTTTTATATGATCCATGATTGTTTACACTTTCTCGCTTTTCCCGTAAAATACTTTTGAATTTTCTCGAATCTCTTATGAGAGAAACGTAACGTACGTAACAGTTTCTAACAGTTTCTAGAAATAGAATAGGTTGTAATATAATCTATAAACAGATACGTCTCCACTTCTACAGTTATAATATATTTAAAAACATATTATTATTAATATAAGTCCTAATGTACCTTTTATAATTAACACTTATTAGCAAATAATCCGAATGTTTTTTTTTACTTACATATTAAGTACGTTATAAAATATCAATAACTATGTTTTTCTTACTTTAATATAGTATATATTTAGTGTTTGTAAATAAATTTAAATTTAATTAATCTGTTCATTTTTCTTGCCTTACGGCGACTAAATCATTTATATACTTTTATGTAACCATTCCCTGTAAACGGAATCGGAAAAAGGATGGGAAAAAAATGTTTAGCGTTGTCAAAACAAAGAAAAATACGTGTTATAAAAATAGTTCTAACTGGATTCTGACATCTTTTCTGAGCAAGCTTCAAAGCCACTGTACGACTTTCACTATCTATGCGCTTACGAACGTATGACATAATGTATTATGTATTCCGTAACTAAGTCCTTACACATAACATGTATAATAAATCTCAGTGTAGGCTGTTCGCGTCACATTAAAGTTAACGCAACTCTAAACAGGCATTCATGAGTTCTTTACTATTAAATATCATGCACTCTAGATTTAAAATAAAAATTTTTATCATCGGATTCCTTGTTGACTGCAAATGATTATTAATCTATGGCACGCGATTCATGGCTGGAAAAAAACCGCCGACGAAAAAAAAACCAACTCACCGGTGAAACTCCAGCTACTGGCAGAGCGCACTCGTATGTCAATGAAGAAGAAAAAAATTACTCGTACAACAACGGGAGTGCCTGTCGCGGTACACGGAGTGAGACTGGGGGATCGTCGCCGGCGCAGGTGAATGTGAGCGTCACTTGCCACTCCATTCTTGCTCGAGCTAACCGCATTTTTCTGTTTACCTTACAGTGCTTGCGTCGAGTGCGTATCGAGACTGGCTCCTTAAATCGGCAGGTGTGTAACCACGCCGGTGTACATTGAACTTTGCGGTGTATTTGAATGGACAATTGTCATGCGGCCTGCGTCCGCGACGCCTCTTCCATTTTCATTCGACGCATGTACGTAAGTTTGTCATAGAGATGCTAGCGTTTTTCACCGTCGACTAAAGGACAAATTGTCGAATATTGATCGGTTTCGTTGCTTCGGCCTTCTTTTCAGACGGTCAGATGTTTTAATTATGTATTCGTCTATTTTATTCCCTGCTCTTACCTCTAAATCAATGGCAAAGTATATAGTAATAGCTTTTATAGTTAGGAAGTTGTGATAGACAACACAAAAAGCTGTTAACAATTTAAAATCAGAAGAAAAAAATAAAATAACACGCAGCACGTTTTTATTTCCGGAATAATGGTACTACGATTAATGATCTACAAAATTATGTATAGCAAAAGGCATTATCGATTCAAAATATTAAAAGTAAAGTTCAACTAGTTTTTTATTAAATGTAAAAAGTAGAAGAGAAATTTTCTATGTAAATATATTTCGCTTTTTTTTGTTAAACTTGCGTCCCCGGTTTGTACAACCGCATCTTTAAGAATCTGCCAGCCCAAGGCTGTCGGGTGACTGCTTGGTCAACGAGTTTTATTTTAATGCTATTCCGGTCACAATGGTAATGAGGTAGGCAGAAGTGAATTTTTTGAATGTTGAAATATTGCACGGAACGCGACATTAGCGATTCTTTAACGGGGACAGTTGTCATTATACAATTCAGTTTCTATTCCTATTTTTCAGTGTAGCGCAGTTTGTATATAAAACCTATTCAGGGCCGGATTTAGACGTCTGGACGTCCTAGGCAACGGACGAGTGGAGACCAGCCCCTAGTTATTTTCCAAATAGAACGAACAAGTTTTTTCAGTCGAGTTTTTCAATATTTTTTTTTGAAACCGAGTGAATTCTTTTGACGAACAAATATAAATACATTTTATCAATACTCTATTTTGTGGGCCCATCTTTTGAGGAGACCCCGTTCTAGCTCCGGTTGCATTCCCCTGAATCCGGCTCTGCACCTAGGTATACTAATACAAAATATATTACAAGTAAATCTGAACGTACCACGAGCCGCGGTAGCTAAGTATAGGCGTTAGCTTTTTTATAAACGAGTAACTTGAGCTCGAATTCTGTTGTCGATAGTAATGATTTTCTTAATCCGCAATTTATATGGTGATTTTCCTCGTCAGATTTGTGAAATCCGATTCTCAAAAGGCTTGCGTGGCGGTCCTTGCAGTATTACTATCTGTACACAGGTGGCTTTTACCAAGCAGTAAGATATAAGATACATATGTATAGGCTATTTCTCTTACATATTAGTTAATGATGAAGGTTTTTATTAACAAGATATAAGATGGATAACATGTCGAGAGGGATGTGAGGAGGGCGCCCGCGGCATAAATATCGCGTATGTTTCGATTTCACATTATTCTTCGGTTTTCTTGAATTGATTTGACTGATGTCAGATATTATACCAATCCATTGCTTGGACGATTTTTTTTTCTCTTTATTTAGGACAACAAACAGATACATTGAAATTTACATAGTAATAAATACATACAGTTTAGTTGCGTTTACAATGTATCAAACCCCGTTATCCACAAATAAAATATAATAAATAATAAGACAGTAATTGAGGCTTACTAAATAATACAGGTCAAAGGTCACTAATTTGAAAGCTCAATGATTTAAAAACTAAAAGAGTGTCACGGGTGAATTTAAAATTGCCATACATAAAAAAAAATCTTATCACATAATATTTTGCATTATGTTTATAATATGTTTTCTGTATGATGCAGGTGAGGATACGAAAAGATCAACATAGATTTATTTATTTACTTATTTGCATCTTATTTTTTCTTTATTTATTATTTACTTTTTTTATTTATTTACACCATGCTTTGGCGAAGGCAATGTCTCTGGTTATTTGAATACTTTAGTACTAAGTACATCACTAACTGACTGCGCTGCCCTTATGTATTCGGCAGGCTACAATTAAACAAATCAATCTCCTCCGATATAATATTAATTAAGTTTATGGCGCGACAAGGAGAAAACAAAAAATTATTAATTCTCGATGCCGGCACGTTTTGGTGCGCAAAACCGAAAGATAAACTGACAAATCATTATACACACTTTTAGACTTATAATATTGAAACAGTTAATCCTGATATATTTTAGATTTCGACATATGATATATTTTAGAAATGTCTAAGTATTTACTTCTATTTCAATGAAATATACAGCAATCTCCCTATAACACGGTAGATTGCTGTCGCGTTATATGAAAACGGGTTGTAGGGGTATTCCAGTATAACATGAAAATGCGTTATAAGAGTACCGTATTATAGGGCGAGATTACTATATAATAT
>DWHO01002424.1:0-13386 GCA_018247575.1 Eurytides lysithous rurik
GTTATAGTCTATAGCAGTGGCGGTACTACCATACAAGCCCAAAAGCTCGGCTTGCCTTACTAAGGAGTAAAATTTATAAATCATATTTAGCACATAACTCCAGCAACGCCCAAATTTAAAAATAAATAATTCGGGGCTTTTGGGCTTGTATGGTTGTACCGCCACTGGTCTATAGTTATAGTTTGTATTCATAAAATATATATTAAATAAGATAAGCTAATTCGCTTATTGTGTACGTATATACTACTAATGTCAAACACAAATCATAAATGTCATAGTCAAAAAATTATATTAATCAATTACTAAAGAGGACTCAGGAAAGCCTACTTGGTCGATTTAGACCACTAAGCGATTGCTAGTTAATTTGAATAGCCAATGGAGTGCGCTGTACTTTTTCGCCTGATAATCTTAGACAAAGTTATCGCAGCCTAAAATGATTACTAGATTGGTAAATTGAAAGTAATCGTGAATTTTATCGTGTTTTATTTGATTTTAAGTTCCCAACGTTTCGAACTCTTCACAGAGTCCTAGGCCATGAATCGGTCTAAGATGATTCACACTCCCAATGTCATAGTTAACCCGGGCCACCCTCAAAACTTAGTTAAGACGCCGGGAAATAAAGTCAAATTAAACGCTGTAAAATCCAGCAATTAGTTTCATATTAATCGGTAGTGGTATTCGCGAAATTAAAAAAAATATTTATAAATACTTCTCCGCGGCCAATCTAAGTTATTCTTTACTAAAAGGTATAAAAGCTCTAGCAGTAATTGCGACCACTTTAAAATGTTAATTATTTGTGTTGGTAATATTTTTAACGTACTCCAGTTATTCTTTGACTTAATAACAATAGCACATAGTCCTCAATTTAGGTCACATGTATGATGTAAAGTTTTAAACATATTATATTTAAAAACCACTTAATTCGCTTTCCAGATCTAATGACGTGAGCGTGCGCGCGAAAATGACGTCGTTCGCCAACATGACCGCCTCGCTGGCGGCTAGCCTGCCGGCAACTTCGTCCTCTGCGTCGGTCACCCCTTCAACCCATTCTGGTGACCAGGAGGACCCGCTCGCGATGACTCATATCATTTGTAACCTGCTCGAAAACATGAACAAACCCCCTCATCATCAATCTACCGCCTCCACGTCATCTTCATCAACTCTGCCGTACGACATCTGGGCCCTACCCTCTCTCCCAAACCCCATCGGGCCCTTAGGCCGCGACTACAGCTCCAACAGCCACAACAATAATCACAATCATGCTAAAGAGGATAACTCTAGCGGCTCACCCGGCACGTCCTCCTCTGTATCCATAGCATGCTATCGCTGTGAGGATCGCACGCCTACAACCCGCTGCTTGGAGTGCAACGACCTTTACTGTAACGATTGTGCCCATAAAACGAGCGGCGAGTGCCAGGTCAGGGATCACACCCTCCTCCCCTTGCACCAAGTGTCGCCTATCGGAGTTCGCCCCAATTCCGTGACGAATGAGAAGGAAGTCATGTATTGTGACCTTCACGGGGACCCTGTGAAGTTCTATTGCGAAGCTTGCATTATCTTCATTTGCCAAGAGTGCACTTTGTGGGTTCACAAGGACCACAGTTACTCACCAATAAAAGGTGCGCTCGATATGTGTCGTATTGGAGTTTTCAGAGCTATCGAGGACACAAAAACCGGCACGAAAGCCATCAAAACAGCAATTGATCGGGCGGTTGCAATCTCTAAAGCCTACGAAAAGGAGACGGCTGAAGCAAATTTGAAAATAAGAAAAGCAATGCGTTGCTACGCGCAAGCAATAGAAGATCGTGAGAAGTATTTGTTAGACAAGGTTGAAAAGATGCGCCAAGCTAAAATGGCCGAGTTGGCCGATCACATGAACACACTGCGCGGTATCCTCGCCGGTCTGGCACATACCAACGAGACACTGGTTCGATGCATGGATTCCGAGGGAATTGATTTGTTTATGGCCAAAGAAAAAGCAAGATCCCAAGTTGACTACTTTTCCTGCATGTTCAAAAACATGTTTATCACCGAAGAAAAGATTATGTTCATTCCGCCTAACTATGATTTGGTTGATCAAATTAAGCGTCAGTGTGACGTACAGCCCACGCCGGTAGCACCGATGCATACACTGCCGTCGTCTTCTTCACACTCACAATCTCGACAATTGTTACTCTCATTGCAGTCCCTGCAATCTAATAATCAATCATTCTCACCGCTTTCTTATCATGTCTCAGCATCCAATAGTCTAAGAAGCATACCCGATTACCCAAGCAGTCACAGTAGGTCTACAAGTTATTATGATCATAGCTCATCCTCGAGCCACTCAATGGAGCCTAATACAAGTCGTGGTTATGGTCAGGCGATACCGGGACATTGGCTGCCAGTGATCGTGAGGCCGACCCGAAGCCCGGTGCCCGGTGTTCCGATGTTCTCTTTCGGTAAAGAGGGCCAGGATGAAGGGCAAGTGTCGAGACCTTGGGGCTTGTGCGTCGACAGAGAAGGTAATATCATCGTCGCGGACAGAAGAAACAATCGCATCCAGATATTCAGCAACCGAGGCGAATTCAAGACGATGTTTGGCTCGAAAGGCACCGGGCCGGGTGAGTTTGACCTGCCAGCTGGAATCACCACCGACGGGTTCGGCCGCATCGTAGTCATTGACAAAGACAACCATAGAGTGCAGATATTCACGGCGTCCGGCAATTTCATCCTCAAATTCGGCTCGTTCGGCAAAGAATGCGGCCAGTTCCAGTACCCGTGGGATGTCGCCGTGAACACGTTAGGCAACATCGTGGTCACGGACACGCGCAACCACCGCATCCAGCTCTTCACGGGCGACGGTATCTATATTACGAAGTTCGTGTTCGAAGCGGCAAACCCGGCGAAGCTGTTGAAGGGCCCCACGACACCAAGGGGTGTCTGTTTCACGACATCTGGTAACATTATAGTCTCCGACTTTGAGAATCATCGCCTGCTCATGGTAGACCCGACGCTGTCGAAGGTGTTGCACTGCATAGGTCGCGAGGGCTCTGGGATCGGGGAGCTGAACCGACCCTCGGGGATCGTCACGGACGACGAGGGGCGCATAATCGTCGCCGATTCAAAGAACCATCGCGTGTTGGTGTTTACGTCGGAGTTGCGTATACTTTGGGCCGTAGATCTGAAGAGCCCGGGCCTCGATGACAAGGACAGACCCAGTGACGTCGCCCTCACCCCAGAGGGCTATTTGGTGGTGTTGTTCGAAACCCTACCGGACACCGCCCGCGACATCTCTTCCCACGGAAAGCAGTACATAAAAGTTTACTGACGCATATAAACACCTCGCGGCGTGCGCGAGGGGCCGTGGGCCCACGGTATTATTTTTTTATTATTTTTTTTATTTTTAGATTTTGTTTTGTTTTATTTTGTGATTGATTTCATAATGTGCCAATTTTATTGATTAATATTTGGAAAAATCCCGAGTCGAGCATAGCTTGTACGGAGAATTGGTGTTTGCTCATAATTTTCATCGTCAAAAGTCATGCGCAAAACGGATTCTCTATGATAAAAATCTTTAGATGTCTTTCGTTACCATGATGTTATTTCGATTTTCGTTTCCGTATGACACTAGTCTATAAGCACCAAACAGATAATACAGTTACAGTCATTATGTACGACACGTTTTATAACATTAGGTTACAGTGAACTTACATTTAGAACCCAATATCACATTCACGTTTACACTCCATACAGCACTTACCTAATACACTTGTATCCGATAACTTACGATTTGTAGATTACTATTAGTCGAGATAAATATATGAATCGTAAATACTATTACTATATGATAAAGATCACATTGTGATTTAAAAGATGTTTTTTATGTGAGATAATTTAAAAAAAAAAAAATAACTTGAAAAGTATTTTTCCAAAACTGTTACTTTTTGCGTTCTCTAACTTAGTTAATGAAAAAAAAAGCAGACGTTGATATATATATATATACATATATGATTATGTATTATTATTTTAAGTTATCTCGCGCATTGATTTAGTTTTATATTGATTTAGGCAATGAGTTATTTGGCACTTTGCTTGTGTATCGATTACGTTGATATTTTGTAGCTGTTTCGCTTGACTCTCTCATTTGTTTGCGATCTTTAACGTGGGGGTTGGAACGCGGCAACGGAGTTGAGATATTAATGCAATAAAACTTTAAGACTGACTTCAGAAGACTGTCTTAAAGACGTGGGGGGACGGCGCCGTGACGTATTGGAGGCTGGGCGATTGAAGGGTTATGTTTAATGCTAGTTCTTATTACCAAAACATAGGTATTATTGCGTATTCATTACATATTGGATAGATCTATCGGCGATCGCACGCTGCGACATATGGAACTTTTTTTTATTTTGACTCGTGATATTTTTTTTTTATTATTTTACGTTAGTTTATTAATTTGCCATTTTTTTTTAAATGTATTTGTTTTTCTTTTCGTCTACGGAATTTTATCGACTGCTCTTACGCTGCATTTCCATTGTACCGGCTAAATTGATTCTATAAGCGCGTAGTGTTAGTTACATTCAAATATCCATTAAAGTAGTGCATCTCTGTATCTAATATAACTAACTGTTAATAATATTAAGGCAGTAACACGATTGTTGTTGTAGTTAATTAACATACAAATATATATATATGAATATATATTTATATTAAATAAATATGTATAGATATTCATTTACATAATAATTTTCTTTGATTAGTTACTACAGTCGAAATTCTTGGTATTAGTTCAAATATTTTTAGCGAAATTGTTTCATTGGAAATTCTATGATATATTTTTTAAATATTATCGATTATATTCGATATAGACACTGTGTTCAGTCAGTATGTGTTCAATATTATAATGTTTAAATATAAGTTTAGTGTCGTGTTTGCGTGCGGTGATTCGGGTGTCGTATGCAGTCTTAGTGAAATTACAGACGGTTAAGAGGACGATGCATGAATGAGCGTTTGTTCGTTTGTTCATTTAGTTAAAATTTTAGCATATATATCCAACGTAGGTCATGCAAATGCTGATGTGTCAGAGTGGGCTTCGCCTGGTATGAGAGCGTTCTCACGAACGCATAACAAACTTCTCAAAATAAAGTAGCCAGTTCAAATAACTGATAAAGGACGTTGTTCGCAACTGTACACAAATGTGTGGTGGAAGCGAGACAGAAAGCATTTTAGACTGCGGCGCGGATGAGAGGGTAATATTTTCCTCACCGGCCTCCACAAGGCACATTAAGTATTGCGCGTCCTACCGCATTATTATTTTCATTGTCAGCCATTTGTGTAGCAATAGAACCGTTTTGATTTATTCAATAATCTTTCAATTCGCTTATATTCTTTTTGGGGTTCTTACTCGTTGAAAATCTTAATTACCACCCGACTGTACTAACTATTAGGCAATTTCGAAGTTTCTCGTAAGCTTCTAGTAAAATTATATATGTATATGTCTATATGTACTGTGTTGTTGTAGAATCTGGCTAAATGTATTTATAAGCGAACGTATTAATTAATAGTTAAATCAATTTGTAATCAATCGATTCGCTTTGTAAAATAGTGTCGGGCCGCCAGCTTCCACTTTCGTATTGTAGTTTAACTATCCCGTATCGAATAGAACTGAATGAAGTCATTAAATATAAGGATTGATATCGCTATAATAGTTATACGCACAAAGGGAGAACTTAGACGGCTGAATATAAAACGGTCGGTCGCATACACGTTTGAATTTGAATTTAGATTTAGTATTTTATCACCTTTGTACTTAGGCTATGTTAAGCTTAGGCTAAGTTAAGAGAGATAAGATTATGTTAGAGTTACGTGATAGTGTTAATTGCATGCTTCAAGCAATAATTTTTCCAGGCTTAATACGTTACTGTATTGGATGCTTTCGATAAATCCGAGGCTGTTTTAAATATGTATGTAAAGGGGAAAATTCTTGTTTGAAGCGCTAGAGTAAATAGTTAAAATAGGTGTTTGTAGGACGCCTAGTATTAGAACATTTGATTTCGTCGAGGGCCTTAGCGAGTGTTTCGGTCGTTTCGTGGCACAAGGATGCAATCTTTCACTCACAGTTTTTAAATACAATAATTGTTAAACAATTACTGAATATTCGAGTAGTTGCATAGTTGCTGAAAGAGTTGAAATATTAATTGCATAATAACAGTAGATAAAACAACACAGCATGGAATCTTTTAGAAGTTTCCGATCTTTCGAAGCATTTATGTCATGATGCGACAGAAACACTATAGGGTACCTCAACGACTATAGATCGTGCAAGACTTGAATTTGCCTTAGAGAAGTTGGTTCCGCAAGTTCTGCGCGTACAGTCGAGTGCAATAGTACTTTATCGAAATGAAATAACGTTTTTATCCACAACAGTATACGATCATGTAATGCGCGAACAAGAAAGCAAAACTCAGAGGCGTATTCAAGTTTTGTGTGCATAATAAATTCGTGTGCAGTGTTTGCGTCTAGACGATCAATTTGCAACTTCATCGACATTTTAGAGTTTTTTTAATTTCATATCAGTAATTATTATAGAGTAGCCGTTACTTACGTTTCGTTCAGTGCCATTATCGAAGTATTATGTTATTATTTTTATAATGATGTGTTGCATGAAATGCATTTTCTTTTAATTATTATTATTATTATTATCAATATATATATATATATACATTTTTTTTTTCAAAATTTAAATGTCTTTGTGACAGGTGATTTTTTTTATAGGTTGATTCTCGGGGTATTTTAACGGAATCAGTGTGTTCGTCTTCGTTGTTGCATTCAGGTGGATTTGCATAGCAAACTCCGACGCAGACTGCTTATTATGTACCGACTAGTGCACTCTTAGAATGTTACCAGTCTCGCATAATGTTACGTAACCTCCCAACGCTCAGGGTTGCATACCGCAAATGATTAGTACATCGGAAATCTATCGTTTAGTGTCATAGATCGGCAAGATCCAACAATTTCCGCTCCCGACTGCTGCACACCCGCAAACAACAGCTGGTTTATTAAGTTTATCGCGTAATATTTTAACTTTCAACTACCTACGTTTCTATAAAAATGGTTATGTTACAGAAAATAACTTTACATATATGATAGTTATACATAAACGCAGCGAATTCTAATGAATTTGTTGATATTGTCCTTCTATGACATCGGTTTAGTAAATGCGGCGGTCCAGAGCGCTAGTGTTAACCGACTAAAGTGACTTGGCTGAAAGCTGCTAAAGATTTACTTAAATATCGCGTACGCCCGCATTTAGTTGGGATGGATTCATATTTTATTTATTAATTTTTAATTTTGTATTCAATGTTCGCTGTCGAACGACTCGCGTTGATGACACGGTTTGATATTAGAGGCTCCATCATCACATCGCTGGTCCGTATATTTTTTTTAGTCACTCGTATGGTCTATGGTACGTATTTGAAGTCCATTTAATGTGTAAGTCAATCTGTCAGTGTTTAGTGTGTAGCTGTCATCACGTAGCTGTAACACTTTATAAAAGTGTCAGGGAATAGTGATTGCGGTGTATCGATTCTGTTCGAATTGCAAGCTCTAGGGAGATTCGATCGCAACGCTACGTGAACATTGTGAGAGCTGCTAGTTGCTAGCAGTAAAATGTGGATTTGTGATAGATACAATATAATTGGTGAACTTAATTGATGCGTGATGATGATGATGATGATGATAATTTTTGTACAAGGTTTTTTTAAGAGTACGGACGATCTCGACGGAACGGCAGTATCGCGATGTACCGAACGACGCAGCGGATCTGAGATTGTAATGACGGATTGGACGCGACACGAGATAATGCATAATGTGTGCTGTAATTGTGAGATTTCTTAGCGAAATTGTATTGATCGAGGGGCATTCTTGTGCTATTTTTTAAAATTAAATAGGCGCTTGTGTTGTGTTAGTCTTAGTGTTAATTAATAGATTCGTTGATCTCCCCTTTGCGACGCAACTATTTTCCCGAAAGCGAAGTAAAAAAGGTTTCAATTTCAATTGTTTTGACATTTCACATCCATCGGTGTTTGAATTTGTATTTTCCCACTTGCAACAGTAATAGCGTGGTAATTATTATGTTTCGATCGGCTCCCACGACCGAAGGGGGGACGAATGAATTGTCTGTATTTCGATAAGTAGTATTTTTGTACACGGCCCCCGGATGGAGCCAGGATGTCGAGCTCCCTCCGCGGGGCGTCTAGTTGTGTTCAAATTTAATATAACCGCATCTACCTCACTCGTAATGCATTAAAGACTGATTGGAATTAATGTGGCGGTGGTCTGATCACCGCTTTAGAAGTCTGTTGTCTACTAGTTGTGTAAGCAGAATTCTCTCTTAGCGCACTTATTTTTGTTTTGTTCCCTTCCCCGCTGAACGGGTGAGTAAAGAGGCAACCCTACGCGGTGAGAAGATAAAACGCCCGTTCGGCGCCAGTCGACAACAGCCTTTTCTTTTTATATCTATATCTTACGTTAAATTTCTGTAATATTGTTGAATGAAGACTGAAATTTTATAAATGTTCCTATATTTTAATTTAGAATAATTTACTGCCTACCATATTTCGTTTACATTATTATTTACCCTATCGGTAAAAATCATTACTTTGATCCTTGTAATCTTATCAATTGTGCGTGACGCTATATATGTCATGGGATTTTTGAAATTTTTAATGGAATTTTGTATGAAAAATTAATCAAGTGATTGATAGAAAATGGCGTTTTATTTATCGATCTAACCCATTTCAATCCTTCCTTTTTATCCCAAATATTGTAATTTTTAAAAATTAGATTCATAGATAATGTTAAAAACTGCATAGTGTAATTTCTTTTAAATATTTATTAAAATTATTATTATTAAAAGCGAATAAACATTCGCACTATAACTGATTATTATGTTATTTATATGCTGTATATTGAAGTAAATTAAGTTATTGATGATTGTTACAGAAATCGTGCCAAAAATATTTTACCACAAACCGCCAACCCACTTTATAGTATTGCATTTTATGGTACATTATGTGATCGATGATACTAAACCCTATTTTATCAAAATAACTCTAACTCTTAAGAAGACTTTTTATTTTTCTGAGTCAGTGAAAATATTTAAGTGTGAATGACTCTTTAAAACTCTTAATAAGTAAATTGGGACTAAAAAATATTTCCACTAGAGAAATGCATGATTACTCGATCAAGCAGAAAATAACGAATGAGTTGTCTTATCGTGGGTTTGCACTGACAAAGTATTCATAAAAAGAACATGTTTAAATCTTTATTAAGTGACAATATACGGAGATGCGTTTCAGTGAATTACTATTTAAAACAAGTGCTATGAGTTTTGGGAATGACCAAATATTTACAAAAAAAAATCTTAATATCTTCCCGACAGTAAACAGCGATGACTAGGTGGTCTCTATTGGCTTGCGTCACCAATAAAAGTGAGCCCTAACGATGTATTATGAATTCATAGCGGTTGAACCGTTTAAGAGAGTTAAGAGAATGTAGAATCATACAAACGTACTCACAAGTAGGCCAAAAACATAACTCCTTTTTCTGGTGCAGAAGGGTAAAACGTTTTCTACGTACACCTCCGATGATGCCGCGGTAGTTTTACGTCTTTTCTGTTTGCGAACAAATGACAGATTGCAGAAAATATATTTGTTCGCTTAAAAAAATTACGCACGTTATAAATAAAGGAAATCTAACAGATTCCATCGCACTTTAGACGAAAGCTTAGATGTCTCTTATCTACAAATATATATAATATAAACTGCGTTATTAAAATTACTGAAGATTTTAATTGTTTTATATTTTTATGATTTATATTTTATTTAGTTTTAGACAATTTAAAGCTGAACTGACTAGAATAAACCAATAAAACATTGTAGGTCGGTTGTCGAAATTGACAAGATGTATATGTCAACGCTTTATAATATAAGGCAAGTATGGGCCATCAATTGAGTACAATTTTTACTGGTTTGAGTAGGTTCTTCGAGTATCCGGTGAAAAGGAAGCCAATATGTTTCTACCGACAGGAAGATTTCACAGCTACAGGTGAGTTTTGACAAGTTGACAGGCAAAACGGTTACCTTTTTTCCTCACAAAAGCCCAATAGAACGGAAGGAAATTATGTAAATGAATATATTTTACAGACAACGCGTTATATCTTTATGTATTAATTCCCTACTATGCTCCCCACCACCCAGTACTTACTTTTTAAATACTAGTGGTCCGCCAGTAGAGGTAATCACTGCGTTGCCAGCTATTCTGCTGAAAGGAGTATTACGCAAGCACTGCTGTTTTCCGGTTTGAAGGAGAAGATTGTCAGTGTAACCACTGGGTTGGGTAAAAATTCGGAAGACGTTCGGAAAAACAAAACGAAGATCAAACGAAATTATATCAGCGTTTGTAGTATTCACGTACATAACGAGCACAACTTCTCTGTAAACCTATTGCCTAGGGACCTTTTTACACACCATTCAATATCTGTACGATTGTAATTGTATATAATAGTATTTAGTACTTAGTACTACTTTTTTTTTGGAATAGGAGGCAAACAAGCCAGCAGCTCAATGGTAAGCGGTCACCGCAGCTCATGGACATTCGCAACATCAAAGAGCTGTAAATGCATTTCAAGCCTTTAAGGTGGGAATTTTTGGGAGCGGGAGGGGGAAGGAAGTTGTAGGCCACCTGCCACCACACTTAACAGACGATACGCGAAAGCGCAAACATCTTGACTTTCATTTTCTGTAAGGTCATGATACTGCTGCGGTTAGAGCCGGCCTATTCAACAACTGCGTGGCTCTATCATCGAAAAAAGAATATTATTAATAATAAAAATAGTATTGATTTTAATAGAATGTGTTGTTAAAAAGAGATTCGTCAAAACTTGCAAATCCTTAACCTTTATAGTTTGATACCAAAGATTAAGTACTCACTTCGTAGACTACTATTTAGGTGAGCCACAGAAGAAGGTATCCGAGTCCGTATCCGCGACCATGACCGACTACGACAAACTTGTCGATCTGTTTTATAAGAGACTGGCAGAGCAGCGGCAGTACAATCAAGTAATCTTTTTCAGTGTTTTTATTTGTATTTCTTAATCTATATATATAAAAATGAATGTCTGTCTGTATGTCATCTATGAACCCAAAAACTAATTGACCGATTATTTAGAAAATTGGTATATATATGTATTTTTCCACGGAGAAGGTTTGTATAATATGCTCATAGATGTAACTCGTCACGAGGTGGCGCTGCAGAGTATTTTAGTTGTTGGCGTAGCAACGCGCGCCGGGTACAGCTAGTTTTTTAATAAATAAAAGTGTTGGCGTTTGCAAATTGAAAATTATACCATCTCGCCAACAGAGGGAAAAGCTTGCGTTAAACGATTTAGAAATTAGTTGAGTAACGTAACACAAGTTTACGCGACCGTTAGAAATCCATCGAGAGCTCTTTATCACGGCTAAATACGAATTCTGACAGCTTGCCTGCTTTTCCGCGACATTCCAAGTCGCACCCTTCCTCCGCTTACGCACGATGATTCGATTCCCAAATGAATAAATTAAATTTATCGATTAGATTTGACATAAAAATTATTACTTCTAAGCGAAAACATAATTCTAGTATGCGAGTTACTATTATTATAGACTTTTTACTCACCGGGATATTTGTATAGTAAATCATTCATAGGTATTGAAATAAAAATGAATAGAAAGACACGATCTTTATATTACATTTCGTTATGTCAGGAAATCGAATTTAAATCAATTGAATTCACGACAGCTAACTAAAGCTTCTGAACAGAGAATACGCACATGAACTTAAAAGTTATATATGCGTGATGAATTTGTTTTATTTAAAAAGGTAAAGGTGATTTTAACTTTTCTATTTACGATTTACGTTTATAACATACGTAAGTTTTCCGACGTGATTTCCTGCATACACTGGAGTACACTGTGGTCAAAGAATGATCTGCTTACCACCAGCTCGGCGAACTTGGCATCCAGCTCATCCTGCGGCGGCATTGGGTGAGTGGGGGTGACGGCCTGCAGCGCGAGACCACCCTCGCCCCCAACAACGCAGTACGTGATCTCGGGCGGCTCGTCATTCTATAAAAAATAATCTTATTTAGTACATATAGTGTATGCGCAGCCAGACTGCGACACTCGCTCACCGACCGTGATACTGTGCAGACGTGCTTGGTGTTCCGTCTACATAACTATCACGTACTTACAATAGAAAACTGTGTTTGACGGATACAAGAAGACACCAAACACTACAATACACAGTCTTACATAACACTGTGGAAAACACGTTTTTTACGACATATCGATTTATTGCGATATAAAGATATCTATCTACCTTCACCGTATCGCTATTGAATTGCCGTTCCTATAATGGAAAACGGAGAGCAGACTCCGATTTATACTCAATATATTTATTGCGTTGTTTAGTAAACACAAGGTCTTATATTATTTTAAATTGTCATTGATATTATACGTCCCACCCAGGTGGGCACTGCACCGGTGGTACTTCCAAAAGAGGAGGACGTATTTTGTATTAGTTATTATATATAAGTTTAATTATGAAATTACCTCACCATATGAGATGCAAGAGTAAAAACGTTTCTTTCCCCACATTCCCCCTCCTCTCCTCCCACGCAACTTAAAAGGCTACAATTTGCTCTACCGCAATCCAACGTCATAATGAGAACAAATGCTTAGTAAATGTACAATAATAATAAACTTATTTATGACGAATAAATATTACAATCGACAACACGAAGCGTTTTGAGCTTGTTTTCCATTATATTACCATATGTATATTAACTACAATAGAAAGGCGCTTAAGACATTCAATGCACTTTTCAGAATAGACGTTAGAGGCCACTACAAAGGATAATGTGTTTGCGGTGATTAGCAAAGATGTCATCGTTGCGTTTTCAACTGATGGAGGTCCATTTAAACAAACATGACGGGCGGTTGTAACGTATATTAGCTGTGACCTAATGACGCGTGTCTGACCCGTATGTAAAGAAGTCATTAGAGACTTGTGAAATGGCTTTAACGTCTCCGAGGCGAATATACTAAACAAGGAAATTAATTAATTGCAGGGACACGTATGAAAAATTTAACAATAAGGCTCTTAGGCTGTTTGGAAATGTTTACTTCATATTATATACATTAAATATCAATGAAATAAAATAAAATTGCCCTTGACGTTATGAATTAATTATAATTTAACTACTAACATTATAACAGATCCGAGAACATGTTTATTGGCATGTACTTTATTCAAGCAACAAATGAAAGAAGTAAAAGCATGATCTTCTACATAAGCATAGTATTAGAG
>DWHO01002425.1:0-13382 GCA_018247575.1 Eurytides lysithous rurik
AACACTTCCACTTTACGCCGATTTTCTGTGAGGTCGTGGTACTAATCCGGTTTGAGCCAGCCCATTCAGCAGCGGGAACAGCTGCGTGGCTCTACCACCGTATATAATGATATATTCTTTGCAAAATTAACGCAAAGTTACGCTTCATATTAAAATGAAGTGTTGTGTTTAAATCGTCTGTTTTTGCAGAAAGGGGGGAAATTTTTCTATAACAAGAACTGACGATGTCCGACTCTACATAAAGTTATATTCATAATACGAAGTTATAGATTTATTTTAATAATAAAATAAGGACTAGTATAGTGAGTTAGGTATTTTTCATGAGTACTATTTCTTAAAATTCATTTGGGAAATAAATTGAAAGGTTTTGATAATGTACTACGTAACATCATATTCCTCACATAATTTTTTTGAATGTCTTTCTCAAGTGATAAGCAATTTGTGTATTACTATTATATTTAAAACATAAACGTGTACAGAGTTGAAACGTGAAATGTCAAAGATATATATATATATATTGTCTTTATTTCTAACGGTGGAAGAGCCACGCATCTGTTCTCGCTGCTGAATAGACCGGCTCGAACCAGATAATTACCACGACCTCAGAGAAAATTGGCGTAAAGTGGAATCACTTCCACTTCCTTTCGTCCATCGTGTGAGGGGGCCGGAGGCCTACTCCCACCACATACCATCCCTTTCTCCCACCCATTTTCCTCACTCTCCTTCTCCCCCACCTCTACCATAATACTTCCCTCTCACCTTCCCTCCATCCCTCTTTCAAAAGCAAGTTCTTCTATTGATGTCCATGGGCGGCGGTGATCGCTTACCATCAGGTGCACCGCTTGTTCGTTTTGTTTCTGAGTGCCTCTGTGTCAAAAACACAATAGATCTTTTAACTTTTATCGATATCCAGGAAACTGAACACAAGGATATGAAGCTGGTATGTATGTATGTCACGTTGCTTAGTGGGTCTCGCGTGTCTTTGAAATATATTTTGCTTAGGTTTCCGTTACATGAGCACTGACCTTAGGGATTTATCGAAGGGTGCTTTAAAAAATGAATTGTTAATGATGTGATGGTAAACAACACGGCAATACAGAATCTGGGCATAGAGATTTTATATCTCTCTAATGTTTTAATCTCTGTACCCAGTAATTTTATAATGTGTAGTGTGCCACCCCAGACGGACTCCGCAAAGGTGTCCTACAACTTTCTAAAAATGTTTACAGGGTAAAGAGGGAAACTACCGCGGGCACGTCGATCGGAGGGTCATCAGGCTCTGGTGGATACGGAGGTAAGAAAGCGCGCTTCGGGGTCTTCATTGGAGGCTGGGAGTTGAGCAGCGTGCGCGCCAAATGTGCTAAGTCCGCTGTGCTGGACACGGCACGCGACTGTGCGCACAAAGACTCGTATCGGCGAAGCTGGTTGTTGCACTGCATAGGTCAAGATATAGTTTATTAATTAAAGCGTTGTTATCTCGCGTTAATAGCGAGAGAGCGTTCAACGGAGTAACGTGGTGACGAGTAGTTCTTCTATATGCTGTATAATATATTATATTAAATATAATACAATACAAAATATATAATATTTAATATAATATAATATACAGCACAAAGAAGAACAATCAGCATATAAAACACAACTCTTTTATAAATTTTATTCTATTCTATTTTCACGGGCACTGTATGGAGTTTAAAATGTTGGGAGTTTAATTAAAAAATTAAACGCGTTAAAATCCGTAAAATAGCTGCATTTTATGAATCATAACGGTTGGGAGGACTATTATATTTTCTGTCCTTTAAGGAGACTGATGACTGCGACTTTTCAAAAGTATACACACAGAAATAGATGTTCACTGACGACCATATGACATATAAAGATTCTTATAAAAATTTATTTCTTTTTGAATGACTGTTTGTGAGCACTGTCTTTTGTAGTGGCGAGTTTTGATTTGCAATTTTTCAATCTAGATCTTAACTACGTTTTTTTATGGTTTCGTGAATAATTAAAACACTCGCAGGAACACTTCACACGTTGCCCACGAGGGTGTCTTCGTTGGCCTTAATAATATTCCCTTAAACGGTGTCTGACGAGTTAAAATATTTACCTGTGACCTCTTTAAGGTAAATTGTTGCCGGAGATTACTTCTACAAAAGAGTCAAAGCTATTACATAGGATATTTATTAAATTACCTTATCCGTCATGATTTCTCCACCTTGATATATGGCCTCGCTGACAGACGTCGTCACATCAGTCAGTATCTCCTCAAGCTCCTGAAATACATATTTTTTTTACAGCACCGTTCTTACCCCACTCAGTGGAGCGTTACATAAAATTTATTATTCATGACCGATCTTAACACTCCCGGTTTGAGGACGTGATAAAAAATGCTAATGCAATTTCACGCATTCTTGCCCTGTTTTTGGCTTGTAAAAATTAGTCAAATTAGGGGTTGTGGTTTATGTTTAGGGATCAAGCTGAGCCGACAAAGAGATCAGTAATTGGATTAGCATAACCTACGGCAACAGCTGGGACCACTTAAGAAAATAAATACAATAATTGGCTAACCTCATAAAAACATTACTAATCGAATACCTTTTAAGTTTTGCGACACAAAACATTTAAAACAAGCTGAATTATTATTTTTACTTAAACAATAAAAAATAAATAAATTTATATAGTAGTGATATAGGGTAGTCAATAACGTTATACATTACAGACTTTTGCTTAAGATATCGAATGAATAAAATGATGTAAAAAAAACAATTACCGTATAATTAAAATAAAAAAAACCTCCAATAACGTTAGAAAGCTTTTATGCTTCTATTTGCTTAAATTTTTACGAATATTCGTTCCAACCAATGCAATTTAATTAAAACGTAGGTTCGATAGAATTAATTGGAGTTGAATTCAGTTCGAAAACCAGCTGTAAGGTAAACTTGATGGAACGGCTGTAAAAGTCCGCTAACTCATTGGAGTTTCCCAACTAAGATTGAACACCAAGCGGTCTCTACATTATTTCTGTTTGGGAAGACAAATACTCGAACTTTTTAATAAAATTTTTATTTTTATAAAAAACGAATTGATATGTCCGTCCGTAGTCGAGTTTAAGGTGAAAGCGAGTAGGTGAGCAACACATTATGTTTTGGCGTTGCGATACATTGACAAAACTAAAATATCCGATTCAAATGAATTAATAACGTGGGACACAACAAAGTTAGTTGTAGGACTCTTCAGCATTTTTCGGCTAGTGTGGTACTACATCATTTCCAGTTATTCAACCGGCGATCAGTTTAAGCACTACTGTATTCCGGTTTGAAGGAAAACTTTTCCAGCGTCATTACTGGGCCTAGATATAACTTGACAAATTTCAGGGCGACGAGGTTGCAAACAGGTTTTCTGCTGATACAGGCAGGCGTCTGGCTTACCATCAGGAGAATGACTTTATTGAGGTTAGGAGGCACACGATTTAGCGTCCTGATGGCAAAATGATCAACTTGTCACTTTATCCCCTTAAAGTCAAAGTCAAAATCCGTTATTTAAAATTGGTTTGGTTAAAAATTACATTGTTCTTTTTTTAAAGAAATAAATTACGTTGACAATTTTTACCGTAAAAAGTGTTACTGACTCGTTGTAAACGAGTCTTAGGTAAAACAAACTTGTTTTTATTCTTAGTGTTAGTGTTATGCACGTCACACTTCCTGGGAAAAAAACTATGTAACGAATAAAACCGTAGTGTCTCACCTGGAGTATGGTTGGAAGTGTGTGCTTGTGGTACTGCTCAATCATTGCATTTGTAGCAGTCAGCTGCTGCATGTAGTTGTTGTGGGAGTCGTAGTAAGCGGCGAGAGCTGCCGTGTTTTGGTTGTTACAATAGTTCAAGAAGGCTGCCCGGTACTCCTGACGGCTCTGTAATAGTAAGAAATGATTGAGCTACATCCAATCATACCCTGAAGAAAAACCATTAAAATATTTATTTTTTCCAATTAAAAATCATGAAGGCTCAAACTAAAATTTATTTATTTTAAGTAAAGGGTGTGTTAGAGAATAAATATTGTATTGTACAATGGTTTGGTTCCTGCCTCTAGAAACCACTTAGCAACATGTTTGAAGATTGTTAAGTAAAGAGCTTGCAGAAAGCTCGTGAATGAAAAATGACACGTGCCCATCAATATTGTGATTAGGTCATGAAAAAAATGTTTAATGTCCCGTAGAATATCATTTATTTGTCTATAAAAATAATATTTTTAAGGTCTGTAGGTGTGTAGGGGTGTGTATGTATGATGGAAAAACGAACATCAGTAAGACTGGTAATATGTCAAAGCTCATTTGTCAAATTAAAAACTAGTAGAATGGGCCCGCTCGAACCGAATGAGTACCACGTGCTTCCGCGTTTTGTCCCGTGAGTGAGGTGGCTAATGGTCCACCGCCCTCTCTCCACCTTCTTTTTCAGCCTCCCCCTTTCTTTTCTGCCTCTTCCTCCATTTTCCTATCTTTCTCATCTAATAATTCTAAAAGGCCTTCTTTAAAAGGTTATCTTAAAGGCTGACAACGCATTTGCAAAAAGACATTGCAAATGTTCGTGGGTAGCAGTTATTGCTTTCTATCAGGTAAGCTAGAAAAAGAAGGAATAGGGGGAGTGGTCATCGAAACGGTTTGTCTGATAGCCCGCTGGCCAAGATCGAAGGACAAACACTTCCACTTCACGCCGATTTTTTGCGAGACCGTGGTAATGTGGAGGTTTGATTAACGTTCATGGCTTTGATATTCATTACATATTTTTAAATGTCAAAAGACGTAGAAAATTCAGTGTTATTACTACGTAAGTAATTATTAAATTTAAAAAGAAAACAGCTATATAAACGTTTTATCAGAACAACAAGTGCCTTTATATTTCTTTACTCAAATCTATGATTATTTTAAAATATTTATCGCAGAGGATTTACAAACACTCATTGGGAGTCATTAAGAATTCACGTCTTTGAAATAAATAAAGAATCCAGGCGGTATCTTATGTCTTTTGCAAGAGAAAATATGACACATTTCAAATTAAATCGAGCCTATTGCTTATGAATAAATTTGAACGATGCTATTATTTTAGGCGCAATTTCGAAGAAATATGGAACATTATTGTTATCTGCTACTGAGGCCATAAAATAAAAAATGTGCTCAGACTTACTTTTTGAATTTTGAAACAGGTTTTGTTCAAAATGCAATAATTACATTGAATTAAGTCTAGTATTACTTTTTAATTCTTTGACAATGCCCGTGTGTTAAATACTTTACATACCTAGCCTTAAATAATTATAAATTTTTAGAGCAACCCGCGATAACTATATTGATAATGAGATATATTGAGTTGTAAATCAGTTCCTCTCGTGATCACGGATGCTATAAAGTGTTTAAAGTGAAGCCACATAAAACCACATAAAATATTTAAATTAGTTTAATTTTAACAAAATGACATTGAATTAAAACAAAAATATGTTATTGTTTCAGTTTCAATAATAAAAGTATTACGTGCTGTGCATTAACACTTTAGTGCAATTTATTTCAAGGAAACAAATATTTAATAAGAAAAAAATAATAGTGTTGAGTCCTTTTTTCTATCCAAACTCTTTGGTGTGTGGCATTGGTGACCCAGTAATTAGCGCAATAACAAAAAATTGAAATTTAAAATTAACTGGAAATTCTTTGGTTTTTTTTCTCTCTTGGAAATGTTTTAGCATTGTTATTTTCAGAAAAAAAAACTTTTTTCTTAAATCAAATCGTTGAGTATTTGTAATGATAATGCAACGTGACAGCATAGATATGGACCGAAGACATATGAAAACGATTAGTGCAACCAGAGCAGAAATAATGATTCAAGAAGGACGCTAGCAGCGGTATGTTGGTTTACAGAGCTATTCAAAATGCCTAAAATCGCTTTCAAGATATTGCAAATGTTGCAAGGAGACCTCAATCTAGTCTCGTGTTACCACAGCTGGAGGATCACAACTTCAAATTAAGTGCCCGTCGAGAACTTAAGGTAACATGACTGTTCGCAAGTTACAAAATCGACGCTCGCTGACGACGGGCCAGTGGGGCAAGGGGTGTCAGTGGCCAAACGATTTGGAATCGACTGCACGAGGACCAGCAATCCTTAAAACAATGATTGGTGCGTATTCCTTTGACCAGAATCACGTGCAAACCGTCGAAAAAACGAAGCTTGTTGTTTTCAATGAGTGTACCGTTACTGCACAGCGTTATACAGGGGAAGCGATCAAGCCTCATGTGATTCCATTTGATTTACACAGCGGGTGGACCCTGAATTTCTATTATTGTAGGACAATGCCCGTATACACACCGTTAGAGCGACCTGTACGACGCTCAAATTTGAGACATTTACCGGGACCAGCGAACAGATCAGATTTAAACCTGGCCGACGGCATCTTGGATCTGGATCCACCGAACTGTATATGATATGAACCAACTAAAACGACGCGTTAGAAATGGTGAACAGGCCATCCCCAAGCAGCATCATTTGAATGACGTGAAAAGCCTGGAAATAAACTCCAGCAGAAAACATAGACCATCTGTGAGGTGAACTAAAACGACGCGTAAGAGATGGTGAACAGCCTATCACCAACCACCACCAGTTGATTGAAATTTTGAAAAGCCTGGGAAGATATTCCAGCAGAAAACATAGACTATTTGGGGGACTAACAAAAACGACTCGGTAGAGATCGTGAACAGGCCGTTTTAAACCAGCACCAGTTGTTTGAAGTGAAAAGCCTCGGAAGAAATTCCAGCAGAAAACAGCTCGTTTGATAAACAGCATGCACTCCAGGAGTACATAGAATTCCTAGGCGACCTTAGGTAATATTTGTCCTCAATTTTTTTTTCATTTTGTTTTAATGTTAATTCAGTTCTTTTTTGATAATTGATTTTCAATTAAATTTATTTAAATTAACAGTGGAACGTTGTATTATCACTACATATCCCATCATTGCATTAATTATCTTATTTTCACCATAATCTTCATAGTACACTAAAAATTCCAAATTTTGTTTCGATGTAATATATATTAAATACATATATAAATATACAGAGAAAAACAGTTCTATAAGGCTACTCAATTTAAAGCACTTACGTTTAGCAAAAGATGTTAAGCGTAGTGGATCGATTCCCTTTGAAAGCCACATTTTATGAAAAGTTATTAGATTTTCAAAACGAGCACTCTATTATTTCTTTTTTTTGTTTTAATATAAAATTATTTGAGTATTTTTCAAGTCTCTTGTTGTTCTTGTTATTTATAATATCTTTTCAAGACTGTTTACTGAATCGTTTGAAAATGCAACAAAATGAAGAAGACGCATATGCATAAAGACCGCCTTGTTACTTAAATGATAGGTTCTTTTTTTGATAGTTTATTAACATATATGTGTTTATAAAAACTAAATTTATATATAGATTTTGGGCAATTAACAAAATCCAAGTTGAAGACAAAAGCTTTCTATAAACTTACTTGCTTTTGTTTATTACGTATTAGACATTTTTTTTTATAAATTTTTATTTTTTTATGATCTAAAAATTGCCGGCATATTTATGCTTATCCTATAATATGCGTTTGTTAGTTTGTTAGTTAACTAACTGATGGAACCATAGTCAGCTACATTTTCCTGTTGATTCAATATGAGAGGATATTAGGATGTGATTTTAGATCACTCATAGTTGTTAACTAGAGTTTATAAATGTTTAAGTGAAATTTAAGGTAGCACTGTAATTAAAAATTTCTTAGCTTTTATTAAAATAAAATAAATATAATTTTTATCATTCAGACACTATACATTTTACGTAAAGTCCAAAAATCTCTTTTTTCATTAAAGGTGGTATCAAAATCTAAAGTCGTTTTAGGACAAATAAAACGAATAGACGTGAAATTAGGAACAATCGTTAATTTTAAAATCACGGAAAAAAGAATAATTTTAATAAAAATTAGTTTTAATCGGAGTTTGAGATGGGCGATACAGTAATAATATATTGAATATGTGTATGTAAATTATAATATTACTGGGCGAAGTTATATAACTTTAAATTTCTGGGTGGTCAGCGCTGCGCAGGGACAAGAATGTTGTTTCATCATGTACTGTATTGTTATATGGTGTCGCTTATACCATCAGAAGAATTTTGGTGTGAGATGCATCTCATTGATCATTGAACATAAAATATATCATCGCTTTCCAATAGTGGTTGATATCATAAACGTCACGTTGAAAACTTTTAAGAAAAGCGTTAGGTTACGTTGTAAAGCTTTCAGCTCTATTAGCTGTTTTCTAGATTGAAGTTGTTGCCAGTTTGAAGCAGTTTACTGCAATAGAGCCGCGCAATTCGGTATCGAATTCCGAGTCTGTAGCTTCCACAAGCTCTGACTATACTGTTGCTACTTACTCTGACAATTTATAAACTCTAACTGTATAAATGACGATTCGAAAGGGCTCGTAAAGGCCTATTTCAGTAAATACATTTTATGACCGGCCCGTTAGTGTAGTGGCTTTGTAATAAATATTAATGGTAAAGTGCCACTGACTACAAAGCATTTGTACGATGACCAGTAGTTTTTGTTCTAAGTCTGGGTGTTAAACATCTGTATACGTATTCATTTCAAAATAGTATGGAAATATGTTTATCAGTTGTTTGGTCACCATAATACAGGCTAAGTTGGTATAAGATGTCCATGCGTGAGATGTTCCCCGATATTTAAATAAACAAATATTCATTTTTATATATATGTTGAGAATTGAAATAAAATTCCAAAAAGAAAGAAAACCATCTTAACCATCTTACGTCTGAATTTCGACTCCCCCCATTCCTTTGCTCCACTCATTGCTTGTTCACCCACTCACTCATCATGCATTCCCTTTCGTTGTTTTATATTATTTCATTTATTAACATTCCTACATATATTTGCTTTGATTCGTGCGGTTAGGAAGATTCATTTTTCATCTCCTTTTTAAAGCATACATTTTCAATAAGTTATGTAAGAAGGATTTAATAATGGTAGATAATTATTTAATAAAAACCTAATACTTCAAAGTAGAGAAATGTCAGAAAATTGAGCGCATATTAAAACCGGCTTTTTTTCATAAAAATAGTAGTTCCATCCACAATACACAACAATACAAATTATAACGTACTTAAAAAGTCACCGTTGTAGTTTAAAGTTTGACTCAAAGTGTCTTGAGTTGAAAATTTAAACAGAATCTGCTATAGTATATTACTAAATAACTGTTTGAATTAAGTATGCATATGTTACGGCTAGCATACACAAATGTGTTTTACGAATTTTGGGTTATTTAGTACATAATTAAATAAAAAATTTGAGGATTGTATCTTTATGAATATTATATTAAAGCTCCTGCCATCAGGCTTATCTCGTCGCCACGCAACGTTGTAGGCGTAGACTTGTAAAATTTATAGCAAAATCGAAATTTGTTTACATTAACTCTGAGTATTAATATATAATAGAATAAAACATATTCTATGCAAATTGGACGTTCATTAAATACTAGTCGTTCCCGCAGTTTATTCGGTATGTAATAAAATGAGTATAAAATAACATACAAATTTAAAAGGTCAGTGATGAAATATAAATTAAAAGGAATACTAGACATGAAATTTCAATCAATCGAATATATAAAGTCGATTTGCAAGTAGTATATGTAGTCCAGTTAATTTAAACTAAATTTCGAAGTGACTTAATTGCAAAGAGTAACCGTTCACACAAACTTTAAACTAACATTAGTCAAGCGCTTTAGTTTTCCCAAGATGGACGACTTACGCTACGCGTTGAAGTAGTTAGTTCAGGAATTAAATTCGTTCCAGTGAACGCCTAGTGTCCGAAATGACCAAAAGAGTTTTGTTTATGAAAGGGTATATTTCTTTATTGATTAGGTGGCTTACTTCTTAAGTTCTTCACTAAGTAAATTTTTATTAATATCGACTTTATCGTTGCCTTATTTTTTCAAAGTGTAGCGTTTTCCTTAGGTAACCGTACGGCAATTTACAATTTGTATGCCCTTGGCTGTTTAATAATTGTCACATAATGTATATCACTATACACTCTAACTCTGACTGCAGACTTTCGACGTTACGTGAGCACTTCCTCGATCTATCAACTCGCTTCTTCGAAAAACCTGAAAATTACCTAAATCCTCTGGTGGTAGCCAATTAGCGGCTAATTATCAGCCACATCCGTATTGAAACATCGCCCGCGTAACGCCGTCCTCGACCCGGTCGTGGAAGGGGTCGATGATTATCAGGACCCACCGCCGGGGTCCCGTTTGTGCTCTCTACACTGACACATAGTCAGGATCACGACGATCAACAAACACGGTAGGAAGAGTCCTCTGCTTTGAGCACGGCGAAACACTATTACCGCGTACACTCATTACACCCGGGTCCCGGGGCGGTTTTCACTGCTGCCCGTTCCACCTGCCAATGCACAGTTGACGACAGTCGACGACTGTCGCGGTCCAGGTCCGTACAACCGGAATGTCCGTACCCCACAATTCCCTAAGTAATTTTAATAAAGTAAATTAAAATTTTGACACAACACGCACGTCCTCATGCGTGACCCCGCAGGACGAGGAGTCTATACAATTCGTGGAAACTAGCATTTCCAAGGATTAGGCGATCCGATGAAGTTTTACAGAGCCGCATAGGCTAAAAGCATCAACGTCATTTAAGATAAGATAAGATAAGATACACTCTAACACCTAATTTATATATAGTTCGGTAGGGGAGACCAGACGGTCGAGGGTTAGAGCGAAAGGGAGAGAAATCGGCGGACGATACGGGCGGTATCGGGGAGAGCCTTCTGCATTTGAGCTCGGAATTGTCCGTCACGGAGTCCCAGTCGCCTTAGATGCTCGGAGAGGCTGACTGGCATTAATTATTTCGCGGAGACGATTATTGGGATAATTTCGTTTGGTACACCACCCCACATGTCAGTCACTTCGTGAGCCAGGTTCAGATATTTTGTCTTTTTATCTGTTTCGGCTTTCACGAGGTTCTCGTCACATGAGATGGTAATATACACCAAAAATAAATGTGACTGTGCCCGGTCCGGCTTGTTCGCAAGAATCGTCCTGTCCGTGATGATGGGCCGGTCCCAAAAGAGTTTGGCGCGGTTATTTTCGAGCACGGCCTCCGGTGAAAGTACGGCAGTCCGATCCACGAGACCGTATTTCAGAGCAAGCTCCTGATGTAGAATCCTCGCTTCTGGGTTGTGTCTATGTAGATACTCAGAGTTAGAAAGCATAGAACAACTGGAGATAACATGCCGAAGCGATTCCCCGGGACGGCGACAAGCTCAACGGATGTCGACATATATTATTATTATTGATAATATTATTTATGAATACACATAACACTTTTTTATAGATTGAAGAACAGATCGCCAAAAAATCAACAATGCTCCAAGACTATTTCTGTAAGATTGAACTTTCCTAGACAATTTGCTTTTTTTTTTGGTACACAGGTAAAGTTATATACGACTCCAATTTGGGATGTCAGTTTTCTTTAGTTATGCATATAAGGAGAAACGCTCATGAGTTTATATTGCCGTAAAGTTAATTTTTATAAGACTTTAATAAGTCTTAAAGAAAATTTATATCTTTATATTATTACGTGAACAAAAGCTTTTAGAGTTTTAATAATCACATCCAAGGCTGGAAACGCATTTGAAATTTCCACGTTGCAAATTTCCATGAACAGTGATGATGCTATGACTTGTTAAATAAGCTTCAAGCTTATTTGTTAACATTTCAAGAGTGTCACGTAATGAACACATTACACCTCTGTGAAAAACATTGACGCCTATCACATTTATACAATTTATTTAGATAAAAGCGCTTCGAAATTGCCGCTGCTTTACTTTTTGCACTGATTTAAAAGAAAAATGAGGGTTAAACCTTAAACACATTCCAATTTTAGTTGTAACTTTCAAATCGAAACAGTTGCGTTTAGAGACTGATGATAGGTATAGATGCTGTTAAATTTATAAATTATTGAAATAACTCGAAATGTAAATCGGTTTGTTGGATAAGCCTCCAATTGTAACTCTTAACTCGAAAGTCTTTAATTTATGGAATTCGTAAAAGCCATATGGCGCCATTTGTGTTTCTGACAAGAACAATGTCCAATCTAAAAAAGGGAATGTCAAATATGTTGTCTAAAAGACGAATGGTATTTTTCACACTGAAATCGCATAATTTGTTCTCTGGTACGAATATTTGTTCGGATACATATATTACGGATATTTGCATTCGTAAATATGTAAGATTGTTTTATTTCGATTTTTAGACCCATAATCGCTGCAATATATCCTATATTCATTTTAACTAGGCTTAGTTTAGCCGATCGATCTACTTTCGTCTCTTCTTATTATAGGTATAACGAAGTGAAAAACTATAAATATGAAATCACGTGAAAGTAAACGTAAAGTTTTCGCTTTGTAAGCCTACAATTTTTATCGTATGTTGTTCTTAGAAATAAATTATTTCCTTTAATAATTGATGTTCTTTAGAGTGTAGTGAATGTCAAAGTGTGCTTTATCGTACTTAGCAATTTGTTTTTGGACGTAGATAATAACAAACGTTGAAAAAAATCTATGAAGGTCTTCTGTTAGTTAATTGTGGACTTTTTCTGCCTTTTTTGTTGTCTCTATTACGAACTTTATCATTACTTTCTTTTTTGTCTTAATATCACAAGTTAGTTTGTGGTAAGCTACCATTCCAGCTCTATAACTCTTTAATAATTGCGAAAAAAATCAGGTGCTAGTACAATTTTCTATTTGCTAATCGCATTACTATGAAGTGGACCTCTTAAATCAATGCTGAATATAAGTAAAAAAGCCGCAAAGGTTTAGAGCAATCCTGTGACGTTACTTATCTCTTCTAACATGACTTGTACCTTAGATGCCTTCTTGCAGCTGCCTAAGAAGTTACTAACTGTATTATTCAAAACTAAAAAAAGAGAAAAAAAAATGTATAAAAGAAAAACTACATTACTAAAAACTAAAAATAAAGGTTACTGCTGTTTAATTTCAAGAATAAATTCATAGTAAATGATCCAGGCAGTGGAATCCTTTTTCGGTAGGCGCACATAAATAAATTATATACAAAACAATCCAGTTTTATTAGTGTAAAGGTCACGCGAATGTGTAGCATCAATTGTCCCATACTTAACGTTTCTATTCCTACTCTTAGTAATTTTGAATCTTATATTGCAAAAAGATCTTTAGAAATTTTAGACACCTTACGTGGATGAGATGAATTTTAGTCTTAGATTTTTAGAAATATCATGTTAAAATATATAAACATACATATATAATATAAACT
>DWHO01002426.1:0-13379 GCA_018247575.1 Eurytides lysithous rurik
ATATATATATATGTGTGTGTGTGTGTGTGTACAGCCTTGACCAAAAGTATTTAGCTCCCTATAAATCTAACACGTGCACAAAATGAAACCAAAAACCAAGCCTATTGTTTAAGGATTATGGCCAGATTAAGGTTAGGTCTCTCACAAGTCATGAAAACGAATTAAGAAGACCGCAATTAGCAATAAAATATTTGGCGCAATTAAATTTGTCATTTTACCAATTTGGATTTTATTAACCAATTCGTAGTAGTTCTAGTGATCTAGTGGCTATTAGTGTTTTGATTTATCAGATTTAGTGTAATGAGAAACGAGTAGTAGAGATTTCAAAAACTGAAATGATCGCGCTGAACGTTGCATTTTGTTATTCAAAAATTCGCTGCTACCGGATTGCATAATAATAGGCCCAGAAGCGGACGCAAACATATCACTAAAGACCGTGAGGATCAAAAGTAATCAGAGTCGGTAAAAATAGAAACAAACCCACTTCAAATCTCGCTGCAGTTATTATTAAAAATTAATATCATCAATTTCTACACAAACCGTCCCTAGAAGGATTCAGGAAGCTGGTATGACTAAAGCCAGAAAAAAAAACAATATATAGGCTCAGTATGAATTTGTCCTAAAATATCTAAGTTATATTAAAAGTCAAATGTTTGAAAACTTCAAAAACTTTGAGGTTAGAAATTCAATTTAATTACCTAATGTCAGAAACAATAAGACTTCAAAATAAAATATTTTTATCATTATATAAAATATAAATTTTTAACTTGTTTAAGGGATAGCTTTTATTGTATTAATCCATATTGTAACGGTACTTTAACAGAGCAACTGTTGAGTTTCTCGCCGGCTCTTCACAGCAGAACTGCATTCCGAGCCGGCGGTAGCTTCCTCACGAACTGAGACGTAAAAATAACGATCCATAAGTGCTTAAAGGCCTATTTGAACAAAGATATTTTAATTTGATTTGACTAAACCTCTACATTTTTCTGTATTTTGTGACTTTTGTGCGTCGTCGAGTAGGCGGAATTCAGAGTATGTGGATAATATATACTGTAAAACTTGACGGAGGTAATATAATGGTTTGAGGCGATGTGTCGGACTCTGGAGTTGCCGAAATGTTCGTATGTGAACGCCGCGTGGCTCTACTTAAAACATAAATATGCTCGAATCAGCGTTGATGAATGTTGACTTTTCAAAACTTTTTGGCGACACAAACACAGATGGCGTTAAATTCCAACAGAATAACGCGCCATGCTACAAAGCAGACCGCGCGATATCATGGTTCACAGAAAATTCCATTGAGCGTGGCCTGCCCAGTCTCTAGGCCTGAACTCCATAGAATATTGATAGCGTTTATTAAAGCACAAAGTCAAGTATACTATAAACAACAAAGAAGAGCTAAAACTCAGTATGCAACAAGAATGTAATATGTCCTGAAAAGTAATTTGTAGCTCACTGAAAAGGATATATGAAGTAATTAAGGCACCCACAAAATATTTATTTTATACAAAAAATATTGATGTGAACCTATATTAAATTGTTTTAATTTATTTTGTTGTAACATGTCCTCGAAAATAAATAATAATATGATGGGTGCTCAATACTTTTGGCCAAGACTGTATATATATATATGTATATCTGTACATATGTTGTTACTTTAGGTTAGCACTGACGAATCATTCACAAAAAAAACAATAATTAATAAAATATATACTTAAATCCAGGCATACAAAAGGCTTCTTATCTACCTCCTAGCCCTCAGTGGCAGACCAAAAAAGGAGATAATGGATTCAGATGATTTGGTAATGGAGACACTTATATAAAGTTTTAGTCAGACACTTTTTACCAATAAACATGTTATTATTATTTACACCGTGGCTTAGTGGTATAGGCCCGCGCTTTACAAACCGGCGGTCGTGGGTTCGTATCCCGTGGAGGGAAATGACTTTGTGTTGTTGTTTCTTAGTTGGATTATGGCATTATGGGCTGATAACCCGATTGCCTGAAAAGTAAGATGATCTTTGCGTCGGATAGGCATGTAAAAAGTCGGTCCTGATTTCTTGTCGACGCTATCTAGCGGTGGCTTGGAGAAGTCGGTTTAATGTCACCGCCTCTGTGCCTTATCTCTCTCCGGTCGCACCGTAAAAGGAAGAGTGAGTGCACCTGTGTCTGCACCATCGCTTGTGCACTATAATATATCCTGCGCGCTTGGCTGATCTCTTCTAGATCGGCCGCCGTGTCCGGAATCGGTCGGGAGGACATAACATTATTTACACCCTCAATTACCTGTTTATTACTTAATAATTCCATTTTTTGTGTGTGCTCTTCTGGTGAAATTCTTACATAGGGTTGGCATATCCATGGTGGTAAGATTAGGTTAAACCCACACCTGGTAATACCTTCGTCATCTTGAAAATTTATTCTACCTTCATGGAATTCTAAGTATTTATTTCTTACTCTTATGCATACTTGTTTGAAGTCATCCAAATTTTGTGCTGTAGCTAGAAGCTCCCTATCTTCATTGTTACTTTCAAAAGTAAATCTGAAACATTTCACAGCAATATCTTTTTCTAATCTTAGCTATGCATTAGATGAGGATAAACATGAAACACAAAATTAGTGTGTAAAATTTCAGCTCTATGGTTAACAAATTAGATCACCATTCTAAACTACACAAATTTTTGGTTTTCCTTATTATTAATTCAAAAAAATTGTTACTCATTGATTAAAAAGTAATTCCATTGGCGACTGCTGCAATACAAGTCAAATCATAAGAGCAAATAAAACATATTTTATTGTTATAATCAATAAACAATATTGTTTTTGTGTTTAAAAGACTTTGTTATTTAAGTTAACTATGTTATTTAAGATTATAAAAAAAAATTGTTCAGTATAGTACAGACCCTGGCCAAATTTTTTTATTTATGATTGAACATACTTACATTTTGTGAAATATTTTAAACAAATGGCCTCTTATAAATGATGATGGGCAAGAATATTTTTCAACAAAATTAAGATATTCCTCGGCTATTTCCCAGGTTACTGGATTAATTCCCTCAAAAAGTGCCGGATTTGTTAAAATCCCTTCTGCACTCATAACACCATCCACTTCTGTGTATTTTAAACATCTATATACATCTTCCAAACATTGTATGTTGCCATTTGCAAACATAGGAACTGATACAGCCCTCCTGAAATCATTAATTTATTATGTCAAAACTTGAGCTATAACTACTTTGCAAAATAATTAATCCAGCAAAAATTAAACTATGTACCTGAGAGATTAGTAAATAAATAAAACAACCTAAATAAATCTCTCTTTTCTTTATACCATTCTTAAATATCCAAATGTAAAAAAAGTTAAAATAACAAAACAAAGTTAAAAAAGTTACTGTGGTAGAACCTTGCAGCTGTACTCACTGCTGAATGGGCCGGCTCGAACCGGATAAGTACCACGACCTTACAGAAAAATCGGCGTAATGTGGAAGTGTTTTTGCTTCTGTGTTTAGTCCGGTGAGTGAAATGGTTGGTGACCCTCCCCTCCCGCACCTACTTCGATCTCTCACTGCTCTCCCTATTCTTGACACCATCCCCTCCCACTCCCTCTCACTTTTTTAAAATTTTTTAGATATCATCTTAAAAGCAATCCCAAACCCCCTTAGCAATGCATTTCCACATTCTGTAATGTTGCAAATGTCCATGGGCGGCAGTGATCGCTTTGCATTGTCAGTCTTCCATACAAAATAAAATAAATATGTATGATTTTAAGTACAGCAGAAGTACAGCTTCTGTTGCACTTAAAGACAAACTCATTTAGTTTATTGAAGTAAAACAGTCACAGAGTTTTTTAAACCAAAAAGTTTTACTTTAACAAGCAATTCTTTTGCTGAGTGCAACTCTTTTTTCAAACGTAATACTCTTTTTTGGACGTAATAAGCTCATGTTTTGTAAATTTAAAACCTTTTAAATATCAAAAAAGAGCCAATTCACAATTTGCTTCTTTTTTTTGTGTTATGCAACTTCTCAACTACTTTTTAGCATATTTCATAGTTCTTTTTTAATTATAAGAGTTTATTTTACTAAGTCCCTTTAAAATAGTGAGTTAGACAATTTATGCCTGCAAGTAAGTATTTAATTGAACTAACCTCACGGCTTTGATGTGTTTCCAACTGGCAACACCAGTAAGTGGACCTTTTTGTTCTCGTGTTCGTCCATGCACAGTCAACAGCTTGCATCCAGCATTTTGTAACATTAAGGCATATTGTATTGACATCTCAATACTATCAAATACTCTTATTTTACAGGTTATAGGGATAGAAACTGCTTTTGACATTGCAGCAACTGGAATTTTTTTTAATGTTGAATGCATAAATAATTAAAGTAATATATAACCCATGGTCTAAAATTATACTACAATTGAAATAATTCTTAAAAAAGTGATCTTGAAGTTATTTTGTTCTAGAGCATAGTGGTACATTAAGGTACACATCTATAATCATGGCATTACACAATTTTCTTTCATTATAAATGTTTCACATTGATTTTCACTATTCACATAGTTCACAAATCACATTTTGAATAATGTATGATTGCATACAATGAGAAAGTTTGCAAGCATTTACTTAAAATAAAAGCTGTTTGGGTCCATTGCAAAATTTATCATCATATTTTATAAATATTTTGCATTAAGAGTGATCTTCTACATTATGTAAAACACATAAATGAATTATTGGATTTAAAAAAAATTATGGGTTAAGTACAGTCTTACCTATTTTTTCCAAAAGAGGCCAGTTGTCTTGTAAAAAAGCCCCATATGTGCCACGCTTTGCAATAGATTGTGGACAGCCTAGATTAACATCAATGGCATCACAATGTTTTTCCACCAGTTTTGCTGCAGCAGCCATTACATTGGGTTCATTACCACAAAACTGTAAATAATTTATAGGTTATTGATAAGAACTACATGTACTATTTGACTGCTAAATAGTACCTGTACAATAAGTGGACGATCTTCCTGACAAGTCGTAAAGAACTCTTTCCTATATTTGAAATCCTTAGTGAAAATGTTACTGTGTAACATAGGTGTATAACATAAATTAGCTCCATGTTTTCTACATAACAACCTCCATGCTAGTTCACTTGCATCAACCATGGGGGCCACAACGAATTGTGGTCTACCAATATTATCAAACCACTCGTAAGACATAATATAGAGACAATAAGCTGTTGTTAATTGTATGTTTATGTAGCTGCTGAGCTATTGTTTATAATGACATATAATTAAAATAACATTTATAGTATTGCACGTTTCAATAGACTTGAACTGTTGTTACGAAGTAGTAGTTCTAGTAAACCATGTTGTGTTTCTCATATATAACCTTATATTTTTAATCTTAAATATAGAGCCGCTTTCAAGGATTTTTGTGGCATTGGTAATGTCATATTTACTCAGATGACAGTTTAGTTTATAAACACGTGAGGGCAATAAGCGAACAGTTTTAAACGGCTTGTTGTCAATAAATTAACAATAAATTTTCTTTAAATTAAATAAATTAACTATGAAATAATGTTAAGCATTTATATGTACTCATAATAGGTCGAACGCAACGCAACGCAATATTATTCACAAGGCCTTGTATTAAGATTTCTTACCGTATATCAATGTTGAAAAGAATAATTCAAAAAGTGGAAAAATTTTAATAAGCTTATCTGGCACTTTGCGCTAACAGTTTCATCAAGCACGACAACAATCATGAAAAATGTTTAGGCTCTGGGAGTTATGACATCCCAAATATAGAGAATTTCAATTAAATCTTAGAAGTTATGATATCGAAATAAATTTGATTCCCGAAATCAAATAGCTACTGACAATTTTATTGATCTATGTTAAATTCCATAATCCACGCTTGATATTAAGATTTCGAGTGGACATCATGGATTGGCATCATTTTGAAAAGTTTTTATATCTTATAATAATATTAGAAGAGAAAATGCTGCTTTCAGTAGGGTGCGAAGAGCAAACTCTATACCAATGGTTATTTGGTACTGTCCGGAATAGTTATTATAAGTTACAAATTAATAACACAGCATATCTCAGCTATTTTTTACTGCGAGTACTGGCTCTTACATCCAGGTAAAGTTATCACTGAAATTTGAACACATAATCATATACATAATATTACTGCACGAAAATGTAGTATAACGTCTTTCGTCTGCTACGGTTGGAAATAAAACAAAAAAATCTTTTTGTCATTTTGATCGGTATAAATTTAGTGTGTGCATCACATGTTAAAACATGTACTCAACTTAAATCTTATTTATTTCAGCTCTAAACAAAGACTGTTTCGAAAACTAGTTTTCGTTTGCAGAATAACGGTCGTGTTTCGGTTTTGAAACACAAAATCACGGCTTATATATAATGACTGATGTCGGTCAACCAACCCTAGGCGATTGTCGAACCGAGGTGATTCAAGTCTCTGGGCTATCCCCATCGTTCGGGTGGAATCTGTTTTTTTGGTTTATACAAAAACTGCTAGAGTTCAAGTCTAGAAATTGAAACAACTCTTGTGGGAAAGGACGTCCGTCAGGTGGACGCCTATGAAATGGGATATTTTGAAAATGTGGGGTTCAGCGCAGTCGTATAAACAACGCAATAGACGGACCACAAACGCATGGATGGACTCCATGGGGAGGTCTCGGGCGATTACATCACTCCTGATCAATCACCCTGTTCGAAACCCCCGTTCGAAGAGCGAGGTTCTGCTGCACCTACAGCCTGTGCTTTTGCATGGCAGAGGTGAAACCGTACCATGCATGAGCTGCATAGTTCAGACGTGAGCTAATACACATTTTTTATATACCTAATTCTTTGGCAAGATTCTTTGGCATCGCGGACGCTATTCGCGGTATCCAAGGTATCGAATGGTGTGATTAAATAAGCAAGCTCAGGTGAGACTCTAATATCGATGGTGGACGTCTCTTCTACGTCAACCCACATCCACCATCTATTCAGCCATACAGGCAACAGGTCCAGTAAGCGCGGCACTTTGCTTTACGTATTCGTCGCCGCCTTATGTGACGACGTAACAACGCACTATCATTCGCATACAGGGTAAACAGGGTTTATGTCCCAATCGGGAGCGTTCTGCTCCAAGGTGGATATGACGTTCAGATACAGCGCATACAGGTTACGCTGTTTCCCTCCTGGAAAGACGCTACTAACCTCTTGAGCGCGTTTCTAGTGGTGGTGTTATTCAGCAGCTTGTATAGCAAGCCCACTCGCTACTTTCTAACAAAGTCCTTCTCCACGTCGAGAAGGACTCTCAGACAGATGCGACCCTAGTTATACTGGGTCGCAAGGTAGTACAGCAATTCGAACTGCTCACTGCGTATTTCGACACATTATATTCTTCACGGAAGTAGCGTGATTAGACGATAGCTCACCGACTGTCCTTGCTTGATTTTGGTAGGATGATGATCTTGCCCGTTTTCCATTCAAAGCGGAAGTGTGCTGTACGCAGTATTTCGTTGTAAAGGCGGCACAGGGACACCTCCTGTGTTCGGTAGCTGTCCAGACTTGGTGCCTTAAGGACCGTTTAACGCACTTTGACCAGGGTGATGAACAGATCAAAATTTCTAAAATGAGGCTAAAATTTATACGAAATTTTAGAACTCATAACTTGCCAATTAAGTACTAATCTTAACCAGTAAATTCAATTTTAGTTACAGTAAGTTCGTTAGCACTTTGTATTTGATAAAACTTTTAGCTGGTATTTTTTTTACCTGTATTTGTCAATTTCGTTAGACAATTGACGTTTGTAGGTTTAATTTCTAAATATACGCGCGTTTTGAGTCTCGAGTATTTAATACGTTTTAAAACTTGTCTCTTGTTGTGAGTATAAATGTATTGAAAAAAATTCACAGAATGAAAATTTTGTATATTTAGTTGTAGTATTTAAACCCAAAGGTTTATTAAGTTCTTATATTTTATATTACTCTATGCAAGAGTTCTTTTTTGCAAAACAAGTTTTAAATCAATTTTAACTAAAGTTTAGCATTTACTTATGATTATATTACTAAATTGCAATACATTTGTTTTATTGTAATCTTCAACAATGGCTCAAGATTTAATGGTAAGCATTTTTGGTGTTACCTATTTTTAAAGTGCCTTTTTTTTGTCTCATAGTGGACATTTGATTAGCATCAGCCGGTTATAACTGCTCCAGGTTATCCAGAGCTTTAACGCTAGAGAAGTTTTATTGCATATAACTGAGTGGTTGAGATTTGCTTATTTTAATTTATATATAAATATTTTAAACTTCCGAGTTAAAATATGTGTTAAATAGAATGATAAATATACAATGATTAAAACATGTTTTTCTAGTCTCAAAAAAATAAATAAATAAAATTAATTTGTCTTTTTCAGAGCCAGTTTTACACTTGCTTCAATTTGCCCTTGCAAGAGAGGCTGTTAGAACTTACAAGAATTATAGAACATGCTAGTCCAAATAAAGATCTACAAGCACTATTCCCACAACTCATAAATAATATATTTTCTCCATCATTCAATAATGGGTGGGGTTTAAAAACAGTTACAGTTGATGTAAACAAAAATTTATATGACATATTATTAGCATTTTTAGAACCTCAAGGGCCGATGTTTCAATTATGTTACAAATTATTATCTGATCAACAATTAAAATATAATTTACCACTAAATGTTCTTCCGGTAAGTTTTTGTTTAGAGGCAATTAAAATATTCATAGAAATAAGTGACTTTACAAAATATTTATATATTTTTTCAAGTCACTTGTTTAAAACATTTCAAATAGCTCTTCAATGGTGTAAATATATATGTATATAAAATGTTACCATATATTTTTCAGCTAGATTTGCAAATGACTTTAGAAAGGGGAAGGTGTCCACAGTTTTATTCAGATCTGTTGACTGTTGATTCTCAGACTTTAAATGTGATAGGTCTGAGCCTCAGTATCCTTTTATAAAATATATTTTTGTACACTTAATATTAGATTCTAGGTTAAGGAATGACTAATGAGACTTTAAACATAACTCTCCTCCTATGGAAAAAAAAATTATAAGTGATGTTATGACCCTATTTGTTGCTACCTACATTATATTCTGTGGAATAAATGAATCTTGTATAAAAGACTTCTGCTGCTGCTGAATGGGCCAACTTGATCCAGATGAGTACTGCAACCTCATAGAAAATTAGTGTAAAGTGGAAGTGTTTGTGCTTCCGCATTTTGTCTGGTGATTGGGGTAGCCGGTGGCCAACAAACTTAACTACCCCTTATTTTTTCAGGCTACTCCCCCCTTTCCTCCCTCTTTCCTTTGCAAAATACCTACGCCCAAATGTAATAGAGTGATTTTTCATAACAAATTCTAAAATGTCAAGTAGAATTTTAAACATGCTACTGAATTAGTTCTGGAATACCTCAAGAATGTTACAGAAGTTATAATTTAATTTACCTCCATTTGCTTAGTAATCGTCATAATTATTTTCATATTATATTTATTATAATGGTTTACATTGATTTACATTTCTTATAATAGAGCTTTTAAATATGTGGGAGACATGAGCCTAAAATGAGAATATAAACTTTTAATAATTAATAATCCTTATGATAATATTATCAGATCCATTTGACTATTACATATTTAATTTTGCTTTACACCTGGTAAATAATTGCCAATACAAAAGTTCTTGGGAGAATTGGAATAGTGTTTATTTCGCCTTGGCATGTGACTATTTAATGCATTTTTTGCCCACTGATCCTAATGTGCCTGTGTTACCACACATACCACATTATACAGGTAAAATGCCAATGGTTGCTCCCTTACAGACTGTTAACAGGTCAGTATGAATACTTAGTCTGTCTGTACTTTACAAATATTAAAAATAGATTCAATGTTAAAGAAAAAAAAAAGTGTTTACAATTCTATTAACCATTATAAATGCTAAGTTGTATAAGAAAAGAAGAAAAATTTTAGATTTAAACTTTATAGACTTGCTTAATATTGAAATTTATTTGGCTTTTTACATTTACATTAATATGCATAAATTTATTTTAGGCCACTCTCACCATCACTTTTGTTAATACCTGACTTATCAGGTATTAATAATCAGCATAATACTTCTCAGACTCAAACTCGTAATGAGGTTTGGCGTTCAGAAACTATTTTACAAGTTTTTATAGATATATGGATGAGCTTTGAACAGATCACTACGGGAAATATTGATGTGAGTATGACAAATAGTTATTAATTATTTTCTTAATTAAGTCATTTCCTTAAATAAAAATATCAATTTTAGCGAAATTATCCTGCCATATCTTCAAGCCCTGAAAGAGTGAGAACTGTTCGTGTTCTTGTGAAACACATTCATTCATTCTCGGCAAAATACCTTTCGGACCCTGCGACCCGATCATCAGCGCTTCGAAAATATTCGCGTCAAATCATGTGCACTAGAGCATACCACTATCTAAAACATTTAGTAACTACATGGCCATTAGATGCCTCATTCAGATTGGTTATGGAGCTGTGGCTGAGTTTAATTCAGCCATGGAGGTACACTGACAACACAATCAATCAGGAAAGGTAGAATTTTAATTAATTACTGATTATGATTGAGATTTACGATATTAGTGTTAAGAAACTCCTAAAATTTTTCTTTTAGATTTCCCAGACCACATCAAATTCAAGAAGAAGGCAACTCAAACTCTCTAGATGCAAGTTTTACATCCTTTATTGCGGAAAACTATCCTTCTTATACTTGCATATTCCAATTAGTATTACCAAGATTTATGTGGCTTGATTTAACCACATATAAAAATGCCGTAATGCTGTTTCGTCTAGGAAAGGTATTAGTCAAATTAATTTAGAACAAATATTGAATTTATGTTAATAGGGTGATTACTCAGTTTGATTGTCTTTCAGGTATTTTCCCAACAACATCTTGTCCCTATTCTTTGGAATTTGGAGCGAGCCATCACTGACTCAGCTACAGGATTACATCATAGTGCAGAAAATAATTACAATAATAATACATTAGATCAAAGGTAAATTTTAAGGCGATTATAGTTGAAAAAAATAAACTTTATTGCAATGCATAAATTTGCAGAATATTCTTGTAACCCCTTTGACGTAGTTGCAAAGCTGTTGCCTTTGGCGTCGCAGGTTATAGGTTCGATTCCCACCCGGTGCAAATATTAGTATGAATTACAAATTATTGTTCTAGATCATTGTGTTTGTACATGTGAAGTTTATGTATGTAAAATTCCCTTAAAATACATGTTATTACTATTTTACAATAGGGACAGTCTGAGCTTTTAATGTAATGTTGAGTTTAAAAACAAATGTGATGTCTAGCCATTATATCATTATGATTTCATTAAGAATATTTATTACAATTAAAGTATATTATTATATTGCAGAATTTTCATAATATCTTTTTTTAACTTAAAATTTCCTATGATTAGCCCACATTAATTGTCACACATAAATTGATATAAAGAATATTATTAGCAAATAAGGTATATATCACTATCAAACAGACAATAATGATACATTCAGGTAAAATCCTTACAGCTTCTATGCTTTCTACATTTTTAAAAGTATGGTACAAGTGTGAAACTGGTGTTGTACAAAATAGTAGTTGTTATAATATATTGATGAAAGTATATTATTTGTCATAAATGGAAGTGTTAACTTCAAACGAGAAAAATAATAATTTTATTTGTATATTTGTCTTCTTGCAGCTACACTTATAATGGTATTGCTTTATATAAATGGGTAACTATAGCTAAACAGGCTCTATCAGAACTAAATCTTTCTGCCAATTGTGAATATAATCCCATTTGGAGTGAGAATAGAAAAACCTTTGCTATGGAATTTGTAAAAAAGATTCATGCTGCAAAAATAGTTGCAGAAAAAAATGTTGAAGACTTTGATAAAAGACTAAATCAACAAAATCCAGGTAATAAATTTTAATAAAAAAAGGTACTATGGTATGTAATTCTTTCTTCATGCATTATGTATTTTACTACTTATAATCTTTATTTTCTAGGTATCTGGACTACTATAAAACAATGGTTGTTAATAGGAAATAAAGATGAAGATATGCTTATTTTCGAAGAATTAAAAAAAGTGCCAGCCTATCTCACTAATTGTATTCACTTTTTCTGCAATATTTTTGGGGTGCGTATAGCATTTATCTGTTCTTTATTTTAAAATTAACATGAAGTATTTTTCAAATTTAAATTTTACATTCCTGTAACTGCTGCCAAATATCAAGTTTAAAATTTAATATTAATAAAATTCATAGAAAATTGGAAGTTATTATATAAACAATATTTTCTTGTTTATATAAAAACTATAATAAACAAGAAAATATTGTAAAATTAACATTTTAGCTCAACGAGAACGTGCTACTTCCACCGGAAACCGAAATTGAAGATGTTTCGCAAGAGGCTTCTTCATTTGCAAATTCATCCAATTTTGCACTCTCTATTACGAACAAGGTAACATAGATTGTAGTGGATAAAAATTGTTTTACTTTCCTTTAACGTAAATTTCATGTGTTTGTTAATGTTTATCAGTTAAGGAGTAAAGCAGCAACCGTGCATTACATGGGGGACCCAGATCTAATGCCTATTGGCAGTTACGAAAATACCATTCTTGTAAGAATGTTTTACCAGATATCATCAAGGTTAAATGAGATTGTACGTATAATTGATACTAATAAATTATTATCAATTGGGTAATTTAATTAAAACTTAAATCAGATTTATTTATTTCAGTATGGACAGGAGTTTTCCGCCTTATGGGACCGAAACGACTTTTGGGGTTACATCTCGCGGGAAATTTTACAGAAACCTTGTACGATACATACATATATGAAAAACGTAACCAACCATAATAGTATTGTAAGTCAAAATCTTCCGGCGCGATTGTCTTTACGTCGACTTGGGTCGCACGTGTTCATTATATGGGTCACCATAGGATACGTGGTGTTCAGAATATTCTCTAATAATTCAATATTTTATATCATATTCTTAGGTTTAATGTGGATATTGTTTGTTGTATTTAAAGCTTCCTTAAAAATGTTGAAAATTATGAAAGATGAATAAATTTGCGTTTTAATATGAATAACATGTTTGCATTATTTTCTAATAACGTGAACGTTTTAAAGAACTTATTAGGATGCGTTAAATTGAGTGAGTAAAACCCATTTAAAAATTACTGAAATTAATAGATATGGCAGACCAAAATATGTGTGTTTTTACGGTGGTAGAGCCACGCAGCTGTTCCCGCTGCTGAATAGGCCGGCTCGAACCGGATTAGTACCGCGACCTCACAGA
>DWHO01002427.1:0-13379 GCA_018247575.1 Eurytides lysithous rurik
TACTTTCGACCTTGTTGATCCATAGCTCGATTTTAGCGATAAACGCACTGATTTTATCTTCACAAGCAAAAATATTGTTTATGCCTTGCAACTTCAAATTTCCCGACCCCTGCAGAAGAAGGTTTAACTTATTTGGTTGCGCAAAAAAAATCGACCATATAAGCAAAATATATATTACATTTGGACTCGCAGAACTGATCAAACAACTCTTTGTTTTCCTTGTTAGTTAAAAATATTTTTACTTCCTCTCTTAGTTCGTACAACCTCAACAGCATATTTCCTTTGGAAAGCCAACGCATTTCCGTGTGGAACAGCTAAGTTTCATGTTCAGAGTTCATATCAGAACACAATTGTTTGAAGAGACGAGTATTGAGTGCACTCTTTTTAATGAAATTTACTACTTTTATAGCAATTTTCATCGTCAAAGCAAAGCATTCTGGAAGCGTCTTGGCAGCTCGTGCTTAACGATGAATAACGCAGTGCGTCGTAATTGCAATTTTACAATTACTTGTTCTTCAATATCAATTGACATTTTTTGAATACGTGACTTCACTGTGTCGTTAGAAAGTGGTATTTCACGTATTTTTTTTTATTAAGTTTGCTTGCAAGGCTTTATTAGAGATTCCCCGAATGTGTGTGCTTTTTTGATTTGGCAATCATCTTTGAAACTTCAAACGATGTTTCAGATAATATTTTTTCATATGTTGCATAACTAGATCCACTGGGTCCAAGTTTAATTTTATAAGATTTGTTAATTTACCTTCGAAGAATTCTCGCGAACCAGCGCGGTATCGTTGTATCGTGTCGACTCATCTAACATATTTATTAGGATGGCACCGCGGACCGCTTGGGATGCTTCCAGGGACCACCGGTTAAGAACCACTGCTTTAGAGCTTCTCGAGATTATGAAGCTAATTAACAAATGCAAGCTGATTGTTAAGTTTTTCAAAAAATCGTCTGTAGGGTGGCTAGCGCCAAAACTAGAACAGGAGGAAAGAAATCAATATATTACTCCTTTAAAGTTGATATAAGAATTATCTACTCGTTGGAACAGCAAATTCTACATGCTGTATAGAATTCCGGTTCAATTATCCAATGTTCTTGAGTATGTTGAAACTTGATCCAAGCCCCAGACTACTTAATTGCCTATGAAGAAATAGTGGGCAAAGAAATAATAAAGATCTTGGAAATATTCCAACAGGCGACATTCCAAAATCTCGTTAGTGCTGATATATATCCGACCAGTTCATTGATCATACCAGTAATTTGTGGATTCTTTGAGAATTTGACCACCACTGAAAATGCTTTTGAGACAGATATAGGTAAAATGTTTTGCTCGTCAGTACAGCGAAATATGAGCGGCAGGCTTTTAGTACACGAAACAAGAACTGTCACCCAAATGTCAACATACTTACATCCGATAATTATAACTGGTTTTAGGCGCTCGGAAAATATGTTATCTGTAAAAGGAATAGTAACAAAAGAGTTGTCTCATTTAATAAAGGATTCCGATACCAATATTACGGCAACGACTTCAGAACAAGCAGTTCAAAAATTAGTGGAGTCAAATATAGAACAGAAGTCCTGGAATTTTGGACTTTTTATTTGATAAAAGTTAATTAAAAAAAAATCAACGTTTTTTTCTCAAAGTAATCGGTTTAAACCAGTGTTGAAAATTGTAATCGGTTTACATCACTACTAAGAAGCAAGTTTCCATTTCGATTCACAGCGAGAGCGCCAATTCGTTCCTTCAGTGAAAGTATTTTGATTCTTTTTGATTGCGGCAAAATAGTGGAATAATTTGATGAAGTCTGATTTCCATTCGACTATAAATTTTTATTCCGCAGTTCGCTCCGTTGGAATCGAAAAATCAGCTCGTTTACAAATAGGGCAAACAACTATAATGAACAAAATATTAAGACAATAAAACTGCTCCTTTATAAATAATCAGATCACGAATCACAATTAACAATAATAATAAAATAATAATGTCCTCCCGACCGATTCTGGCCATGACGGCCGATCTACAAGAGATCAACCATGTGCGCAATATATATTATAGTTGTATTCAAGCGTTTGCGCGGAGATAGGTGCACTCAATCTTCCTTTACTCTCATAGCCCCATGGGATGAATAATCGACATGACCGGGGAGAGAACAGGCGAAGAGGCGGTGACATTAAACCGGCCTCTTACTAACGACTTCTTCAACCACCGCTTCATGTCCATACATTATACTTTTCAAGCAATCGGATGATCAGCCCTTAATTTCCCAGCTAAGAAACAACAACACAAAGTCATTGTACTATGCGGTATTTGACTTCTTAGGGATTAAATAGTCCTAAAATCACGTAATATCCTTAAATCACCGGTTTTGTCTTTTGTTCCTTATTTTTTTAAGCAAAATGTTTGTCATGCTCAATACAAGTAAGTTTAAGCTGTATTTAAATGCTGTACAGGCTAACACAACAAAAATTTAATTAATGTAACTTCAGCTCAACATCACAACAGCGCACATCTTGTTTTATTGTGATAGAAGAAATCTTGAAACGTGAGTAGTAGAAATACATGTTGTTTAATATGGGAATAACTGGCGTGTATATCACAATAATAAATACGGAAATTATTAAGATGTTATAAGGCTAAAACAAAAATGTCAATAAAACAGCTCAGTTTACATTAGATGTTACAGAAACATTATCCTTAAATATTTATTGCTTAAAAACGAAAAAAATGCATTTTGAAAAAAGAAAGTTATTAAAATCGTGAACGTAGCGCAAATTTTTATCTTTCAATGCATTAAAGCTCCAAAGAAAAATCCTTTTGATTCCATCAAAAGAGATAGATTATGTTGAAGAAAATTTTATTAAAAAAGTCCTAGTGTTCAATAAATATATTGCTGTTGTACATACGTTTCGACGCAAAAAGGCTTACCGCCTTATTCATAGATGGTTAGAACATATCTAAAGACGCGCTATAGTTACATTGAGTTGATGAACCTGTTATAAATTATAGAAGCCAGAACCTGATATAACAGTGGTATAAGAACACAATACCCTTTAAACGCACTTAACTATGACAATGTCGTAGTCAGGTATCCAAAAATATTTTCTTGATGTTAATATTATGTTGTAGACAACAACATAATATTTTTAAACCGTAAAAGTGTCTATGGTCGACTAAACTATTTTATCGAACGTTTTATAATGAACGGTTAAAATCATCGTAATATCAGCTTCAGCTTTTTTATGAATTAGACTGTTAATTTGTATCTACAGATTTCCAATCTTATTCTGTCTCGTCTATCTTCGTCTATCCAGACATTACGTAGCTAAGTGACACTTTTGCAGCAAATTGCAATTTCTCATATTATCACTTTTATAATCATATATACTTAGTATTTAAAATACGCGAATTTATGATAAAATCACTCTCAACACGACTGTACAACAGAGTTAATTAACTTAATGACAGATATTAATAACTTTATTCGCACTATATAAAGAGTGCTACCTACATACACAGTATTATCAATATTTTTCCGTTGGATGTTACCTTCGTCACGTTTTAAACGGTTACCCAAAACTGCAATTAGCAATTTAATTAGTCGTTAAAGTCCTGTAGCGACTTACGCTACAATAGTTCAATTGAACGGCGGGTGAATGTAGACAATAGTGCATAAAGGTACGCCTGAACTTAATCAACGCCCAAAGTGATGTGATTGCAGTTAAACACGATCAAAGGTCTTAAATACGAGACAGGGCCAACTAACTATAGATTAAAGCGAGTGATATAGTTATTAAAAACAGAAATGGCTTACGCGTTAAGATTCTCTTACTATTTTTTTTTCTGCTTTTTTTCTTTTTTATCATTCTCAGTTATTGTAATTAAAGCGAGCTGAATAAACTTTATTTTTTGTTTCAAACGTGTAAAAAAACACCTTGTGAGACATATACAGACACACACTCTTTTTCCCCCATTTTAAATAAACTTTTACAAACTATTATAATAACTCACGCGTCCTTAAAAATTATCGTAATTATTTGAGTGTCTGAGTAAGTCTGTTGTAACTGTGTCGTAACTGCCACAAGTTCTCATAACAGCTAATTGCAGTATTCTTCGTTTTAACATGCCAGCCTCCATCTTTACATACAAATTATGCAATATTCAATTTATGAAAGATGTAGGAACATTATGAATTCATAGTATTACAATTATATTAACAATTTTACGGTGAATATACATCCTGGTCAGGGAAGAAAGACAGATACACACAAGAAATATGGAAATAGAAATATACAGAAACCAAGTATATTATTAAGATACGCAATAAGATGAACTACAAACTCAAATTAATAAGAAAAACGCATCGGCTAGGAAACTATACCAATAACAGCCTTTAAACTTAAGTCAACTACACTTGGTGCAACATAATTTACCAGTAAAAATGGCTGGAATCTCAACCTTTATTAATTTTAATTGTTGAGCACACTCTTTTATTAACTTTATTCCACGACTTTGGAAGAGGAGATAATTGTAGTTAGGTTATATAATTCATAATTCTCGAGAATATAAATATTCACGCTTTATAAAGCAAATTACATATTTGATGACCGTATATCAACTATAAAGTTATCCGCCTTTAAGTCGTTCCATTCAAATATTGAAGTTAAAGAAGGCAAAACATTTTACCGTAAAAAATAAATCCATGTTACATTTAGTGAAACCTGTCCAATTACGCAAGTATTTTTAATCAGTTCAGCATATCAGTGTTTTATAACATAATTTCAATTATTTCGTGAAATGTGTGTTCTTATATTTCCAATAATCGATCATAATGGTTGTTTTAAGATATATTATAGATTTAAAAAGAATTTGATTCAACTCTAGTTCGAACCTAACTTACGAGCGTAATGGTGAAAGAGAGCATCATAGGGAAACCTGCATATTTTAGAAACGTTAAAAAATATTTCTTAGACATATCAAGTCCGCACTGGGGTCGAGTGGTCGTCAATGGCCTTCTACCCTCTATACGGAGGCCTTTGCTCAGTAATGGGACATATATAAGACTTCCTTTTTGCTATATTTTGAAACATAAAAATGTAGTTTCGTTTATCTAACATTTTTATTTCTCAATTTTCAGTGTTTGTAAAAAATAAAATAAAAAAAAGACATCCATTCTTTAGATTTATTGTTCTCGTAGTTGAATAGAGGTAATTTTCTTCATTGGAAAGTGGAGAACTGATTTTTTTCGGTAGAGAATAGTGTGGAGTAACCTTGGGCTCCTGAGAAACAATATGTAAGTAACACATCCTTGCATCCGGCGATGGTGGATGCGAGGATGTCGATCAGTTCTAGGTCATATGATTGCAACTAGGACACGCGTAATTGAAAAGGAGTGCCTGTAGTTATAACGCGTGAGTACCTGGATGACCTAAATTTGCCCGGGAGTACTAATTCTAACAAGCGTTATGGAAATGTGAAATTTGCAGGAACATGTACTATTTGGAGTGGGCTGCATTTACGCTCTGTGGAAATGTTAGCTGTGAACGTTTATGTTTACCGAAAATTTAATGGAATACATCGTGGTATTAAAGGAAAACGTAAAATATACGATGAATATTCATAAGCTCGCAAGATTAGTGATGTTAACTATTTTGTAGTCAGTAATATGAAATTTTACAGAATTCTCTAGATTTGTGAGTAAAGTAAAAGTGTCAAGAAGTAATAGTATTAATTGACTATTCAGTGACTAGGTGAATCTGAGGTGGAAGGGTAACTCAGATGAAGGTAATAAAAGTTTTTACTTCCCCGGAGTCTATCGCACTATTTGGTAGACACCCGATCCATCCGGTTAAAAGTCAACGTTTTTAAACACGTTACTAAGCAAAGAAACAAACTTGTTATATATCTGAATGATAAACAATCACAAGCGCAGAGCCTTTTGGTTTGTTACAAACACTGAGTGACAGTGTGTCCCTAGCATTTAGGAACCAGAGTAGCTCTTCGTCGTCTTTAACACTAAACGGACTATAATGAACGATTAATGTGTATTTCTAAACTTTTAGCAATACCAATTGTTTCTTAAACGTTTACTATTTTTAAGAAGATCTAATTTTGGTTACTAATAAGAGAAAAATAAATAATAATGTTTGCTTCTTTGCAATTTTTTATTTTTATTATTTCTATAGTATAAAAAAAAGCAAATAATCGCATCTTTAATATTTTTTCAAAACTTATACAGCCATATCAATGATTTTAAAATATAACAAATATCGTGCAAACATAGTTAAAACAAATATCTTTTAAGTGACAACATTTATAACAAATCTAATAGTCCATCAAAACAAGGTGCAATGAATGCGATTATAATATTGATATTATGTTAAGCAGAACCTTATAAATGATATAATTACTATTTAAGTCGGAAAATAGATAGCCGACTACAAATGCTAATATGTGTACATCGACTGAAGGCTGTCTTTCATTTCATACGGCTAAATATGGATCGCATTAGAAGTTACTCGCGTGTGATTGTTTTTCACTGTTATAACAACCATACGGATTTACTTGCTGCAAAATAAAACGTAGATGCTTTAATTATCATTAAATTGATGTTACGCAAAATACAGGATATACAGGCTTTCTGTACCAAGCCTCTATACGCGCCTATTATTTATTAACAAGTTAGTTGCAGCATTTTTACATTCAATGAGTTGTCAGATATGTCGCAAACATGAAATAAAAAAAATATAACGAAATTTTTATGTTTTTAAAATATTTTACAGGGGCTCCATTTTAATATAATATAATTTTAAATGCATACGCAAGATATTATTTATCAATAAAGTAAACTGCTCGCAAGAAAATTACTGTAGCAGGGTTGCGGGTGTTTCAAAGTTATATATCGAGTTTTTATATAAGACGCGCAGACAAAATTTCTGGAATCGCTTTTATATGCATAAAGCAATAAATTTAAATATATAGAAATATATTTTTGGTCTACAGTACGTTGGTAACATAGTGCAGTTTGCGCCATTTGAATTTATCATAATAAAAGGAACTTTTGTATACTATGGGAATGAAAGATTAAAATATTCTATTATTCTTACTATTACAACATCTTCTTATTGAGCATATACAAAACATCAAAGTTTCATACACACAATTAAATAATTTTAATAAATTTTAACAATTTGATATAAAATATATAAATTTTATATAAACTAAAAATCTAAAACCTTTATATTATATTAACCTGGGTGAATGACACTATAGGCTATGGGGTGTAAAAATTTTATTATATTGTCAAAATTTTTAAATAAAAATTACATACAAGTTTGTCCCCAAAAATATTACTGAAATATTGTCAAATTGGCATTTGATTGTATTTGTTTTCATGCCAATGTCTTAATTAAAATGACAATATTTTAAAAAATGTATATTGGCCAGTGTATTTAACTAGGTACAATATAAACATATGACCAGTGGTACCATACAAGCCCAAAAATCCGGCTTGCTCTACTAAGAAGTACTATTTATAAACCTTAATTAGCACATAATTCCCGCAATGCTCAAATTTAAAAATAAAATATTCGGGAATTATGTGCTGTGTTATTAAGATTTATAAATTGTCCTTCCTAGTAGAGCAAGCCAGGCTTTTGGGCTTGTATGGTAGTACCGCCACTGCATATGACATTTATTAATTTAATATGAGTGTTAAGTTTTGCTACACTTTCATTAATTTCATCATTTAAAGTTTAGATACTAAATGTCATGTTATCCCTTTTTAATACCGGTATCATTATATGTTATTACTTATATTTTTAATTAATAATAGTTCCGCCTACCTCATAAAAGCATACATTGCAAATTATACTGATGCTAGATGGGTGGTAATACTAATTGTAGGATATATATGGTCATATTTAAACCGCCTCTTTTGGATTCGGATGTTAGTTATTATTAAATGATTCCTGCTTTAAGGCATATCGTCTTTGCATCTTAAAATTTTCGTAAACATAACAGACAGGGACCCAGACTCCATGAAAATCACAATACGGCATGAACTGTGGAGTCAAATTTTTAAAATAAGGAATAGGCTTATAACCCAATGGCCTGACAAGAAAGGTGACTATGCATCGAATAAGCACATAATAAGTAGACAAATCTAATCCATATCAATGGTTATGTATACATTCTAGTGAGCGCTGGGAGTGAAGGGGGAGTGAGTAAAAACCATGATTGGTAGCCATGACCAATACCGGTCGGGACATTATTATATATTGCCATATATAACAAAAAGCCTTTTATTTAATAATGATGCCAATGCAATAAAATGGAAATCATAAATTTTTATTAAAGTTTACAATCATTAACAATATGAATTAAAACATATTTATTATTTTTTAAATATACGAAAAAATGGGAATATAAGATACTAGACACAAAAAAATATGAAGGTTAAAGGTACTACAAGTAAAACTTGACAGCATAGCCTACAATTGATCTTAGCACATTTGATATTCTGTCTCAAATCATTTTTAAGGAATATGTAACTTTTATTAAATCTAATAATACTTCGGCTTACTAATATTGATATCATCATTAAAGAGCGTATGTAAAAATTATAAAGGGTAATAGTGATGAGGAAGGTACAAAATGCCAGACAGCATTAGGTTATCTCTACATATACCTACATTGCAATTGACTTAATTGAACTTTAAATAGTACAATAAAGTACAAATAAATAAATTAAAATTCTAATGATTATTATTATATTTTATGTTTATGAAATTACCAGGCCTACACACAGGCCTTCACAGCAGCAAGGAAATAAGTTGTTTTCTTTGAGTTTTCATAATACACAACTACTTACTATATCATTAAGCTCAGTAAGTACACCCTTCTTTGTGAAACAAATAAGTGTCCATTGAAATTATCTTTGAACATCATAAACTAGCAAATATCATTCATTCTATTTAAATATAACAATACCACAAAAATGAATGGATGAATATTTGTAGTATTGTTGCGACTCCTAAATTTAAATAACATTGATTTATAATGTAAACTAACCATAACTTTAGGAGTGAGCATGTAGATCAGTCCGATCCAGTGTTTTTCATTTATGTTGGCGGTTCTAAAGCACTATGGCCATTACAAAACAATTGTATAAATTTTAAATTTATATAATTATTCATTATATTTAAACCCAATAACAAGTTACCAAAGTTAGTATACTTTCTATATTATACAAAATATTAGGCTTTTTAAAGTGTTGTATGGTGTATATAAGGCCACTATCGGGGAATTGCCTATATAAATAATTAATTAAATTTTATAAAACTAAAGTTTAAGTTATTATATAACTAATTGTTTATACATTAAATTAAATGCTAGTACTCAATTTATTTTAAAAACAAAAGAAATAACAATAATGCAACTATGTATTAAAAACTTCGAAACTTTTCAATATCAATTATTTGCAAATAATAACAAAAACGGTCTTAATAACTTAATAAAAGATAACAAGTGGCCCAAATTACAACAGAGACGCGGGAGATAAAGAAGTCATGAGACACTAAATAGGTTGGTTGGCGCGTAATTTACGGTATAGCAACTACACTCCGACATACAAGCGAATCACAACTTCCGTATTAGGATGCAATTGTGACTCATTGGTGATTACTTAAAAGTTAACAACACGAAACAAACGGAAAAGTTAGAACAATGCCTTCGAACTCTAAAAACTTGGAACAAGGAATAAGTTTTTAAAATTAATGATGTCTTAAAACTATTATTGTTGTTATTCATACCTGAGCATCTGTTGACAAGTTCTCGGCGCTAGCGCTCACAGACATTCTACCTAATTATATTCTTAACGGTGTAAACAAACAGAAAAAGAAAAATAAGTTAAAAACTTTACTTTATTCTCATAATTTTGTTTACTTATAATGCTTTAGTTGCTGGGCGTTTACGAATGTTACGGTTGACACAGCACAACAGTTATGAGTTTTTGTACTTATTTAGTGTTGCAACTTTAAATTTAAACTGTTCGCGCCGAGAGATATGTCAAGCCTGTGATTGCCCTATAACTAAATATCCACAGAAGCATACAGAATGTTATTTTTTTAAATATATAACTTTACTTTTACTTCAATTATTAATAAGTTCTTATGGTTCAAAACCGCTACTTTTTATTTTAAACATATAATTTTTTTTTGCAAATATTTTGATTAATTATACTATAAAAAATTAATATATTATTTATCTTTTCATACTTATATGTTTTTCAGTAGAGGTTGTACACTCCTACCTATCTCTGTAGGAGTATTTATTTTACCTAAATTAAATGGGTTTGCTGGTAGAGAACTCTTGTTAGGGTTAAGCACGCCATACGCCTGTTTCTTTTTTAATGTGTGTGTACAAAAATAATATATAAATAAAAACAAAAAAGTTAAAACTTCCAGTATCAATGATACGATGAATCCCCCACTGTTTGCGCACTGTAGGTCCTATTCTTCGGGAGCGTCGGCACTCAAGCTTGCCTTCGTATCTTGAAGGAAGGGCCGGGGCACCCACCCCCAGGTGTTATGATTAAGGGCGTACATTACTGCTTCTAATCTTTCGAGGCAATAATACTTCAGCACCCTTGTCCTAGAATTTTGCAACACCAGGGAAGTCAGGAGCTTTCTGGACGTTTTCTGAATTCCTATTGTAAAAACGTATACATCGCCTATAAAAAGAATTACTGACTCGTTGTAAGCAAGTCTAAGGTAAAACAAACTCGTTTCCTAGTGTATCAACCTTTCTTCATCCAACAATACACCATTATTTTTGTGCTTGACATTGGGAGGAGAAAATTTAATGAATTTTAGTTTTTTACTATTCAGTGTCAGATTATTTACATTTAACTAATAAACAACTATTGTGATCATTATTCATATCTTCTTTATTTGTCAGACGGCGTTTCACTTTGAAAATAAATGAGGTGTCATCAGCGAACAATACTATCATGTCTGTTCTGCTCCACGCAGTATGGTGTAGCGAAATCCAAATACCTCAGGAGTACAATTTTGCCTTCAGGATCATTAAGAGAGATTATCCTCGGCAAAGTCAGAGCATATTCGGAGAATTGGTGAGAGATTAATTCGCGTTCCTTCAAGAACTCGTGCATTTTGGTCTTTCGCTAAAACTGTCCAAGGAATTTTCTGTACGCTATACTTACCATCTCTGTACAAGAAGAATAACTCTTTAGCAGATACAGCAAAAGAGAAAATATTCTACATTGGATGACGCACGGAAAACATCGCCGATCTTTCAGCGGTGTAACTATTTGATGTCGGCGAAGTTCAGTGCGTAAGGATTTTTTTTTCCAGAAACCCAAAAGTCGAGTTGGCCGCACGGTAATTATTTTTTTATTTTAATTTATTTGGTGTACAAAACAGCAAACAGTAACAGAAAAATCACAATATAAATATACGCCACGCAGCCACGCAGCCACGCAGCTCTCGCTGCTGCTGAATGGGTAAGCTTGGACCGGGTCCGAGCTGGCCTCAGTACTACGACCTAACAGAAAATCAACGTAAAGTAGAAGTGCTTGTACTTCCGGTCCGGTGAGTAAGGTGGTTGGTTCATTGGTGGGCCTCCAGGTCCACCTCTTTCTACATATACAGCGTTTATTAAATTATAAATTTTTAAGTTTATCTCAGATACAAATCCCCAAATTGTTTCTTTTACTACAATACGTAATTACAAGAACCTATTTAAATGAAGCCAAATAAATATTCTCATTTAATATAAATCCAACCTGAATCAAGAAGAAAAGAATAAAATCTAAAGAATTTATCGTAAGGTAATGTGTATATAGGTGTAGACTGGAAGACTTGTAGACTACTTCCCTTGTGGATAGGAAAAGATTGGAGGCATTTGAAATGTGGTGCTGGAGACGTATAGAGTGAATTAGTTGGACAGAAAAGAAGAGCAATGAAGAAGTTTTACATCTAGTGAAAGAAAGCAGAACACTGCTAAATATTTTAGAAATTAGGAGAGGAAAGATGTTAGGTCATCTTATACGACACGACAATTTCATAAGAGCATAGCAGAAAGTCAGATAGAAGTGAAAAGGGGTAGAGGAAGGCCAAAAAGAGCTTAACAAATAGAGGAAAAGGCAAATGTCGGATCCTATAAGAAGTTGAAGAGGATGTCGGAAGACAGGGACAAGAGCTTAGCTTTTAAAGTTTAAGAAGAAGAATGTGTACAAACTTTTTTCAAAATAAGGTATGCAAAAAATTGTTGTTTTTCAATTCTACCGACGGCTAAAGTGCTTCTCAAACAAATTAATATTAGAATATGATTAAAACACTGCCAGTATTTTACAATAAATATGTCGTGTAAATCTCTTATTATTATTTTCTTTCTCGGACTTGATAACTATTTTAGATATTTTTTTTGAATTTAGTACAGTTATGCTCTCTGTTTGCTGTGTTAAGTATAAATATAAACATAGTATAAATCGACTGGCCCGTTGGTGTGGTGGTTAGTCCTCCTGACTGCAAAACCAAAGGTCGTGGGTTCGATTCCCACCCTGGACAAAATATTTGTGCGATGAGCATAGGTATTTTTTCTGTGTCTGAGTGTTAATAATCTAAACTATATTCTATATCTATCTATATCTAACTATATGATTACCATAATACAGGCTCTGCCTAGTTTGGGATCAGATGGCAATGTGTGAGATGTCCCATAAAAAAAATACATACTGAAAAAGTAAAACAGAATCTTAATATCGACGCTGGAAAGCAAAAACGGAGTAAATGACACATGGAGTCTTTTTAATTACATTGTTGAAATCAGTAAATTAAACCAAGTCGATTGGTGTATATTATGTGAATAAATAGTATGTTTCTGCTTTCTAGCGTCGATGTAGAGTAATATTATAATGAATTTTGTTTTTAACTGTATACTAAAGTGACATCTTTTCAAGATTTTTGACATCACTTAGTGCTTCGGCTTTAAACGTTTTATAGTTTGTTAAGTCGTAACAACAGGTGGCGCTTTAACAAATAAATGTTTTGTTTTGGTAGTTTGGCAGGAATAATAATTTTAATTCGTTATCAAAGTAAATAACACGAAAATTCCATAATATACCATTGGAATTGTACGTATGTTCTTATTTAAGAAGTATTATATAAACACAGACAAATTTTCAATACCTTATGTTATATAAATTAGATTATTTTACGTTAAATACATCATTGTAATAACAAATTTCAACAATTTCTTCATACCTACCCACGCTAGTGCTGCGTGGTCAGGCAATAAAGAACGAGACCATGATTACGTACCTTGGATGCCGGATAGACCGCTCGCTGCGCCT